>JAVCKT010004370.1:0-26919 GCA_032273925.1 Rhynchotus rufescens
GCCCCCTTTGTTGCCCCCTTTGTTGCCCGCTGTTCCCCCTTTTTTTCTATAGAAAGGCACTTTCTTCTTATTTCTTCTCCTCTTCCTTCTTCAGCATGGCAGTAACTTGATAGGCATGTCAGACCTCAACGTTCCTGAGCAGCTTTACCAGTACATGGTTGGCGGTCACCGGCGCTTCCAAGCAGGAATGCACAGAGAGAAGCACAAATCTCCCAGTTATCAAATTAAGGTACATGTTTTAACTGCTGATATCAGTCTTGCTCACTTAAATGGAAAATAAGGATGTCTTACACAGACCCACTGGAGACTTCTATCAGAGCACCATAGGAATTTGGAATGATGCTGCATTCCTGGTTCTGAAAGTGGCTGTATTTTCACAGGAAGGAGATACCATAAACGTGGATGTCACTTGCCCAGGTGCCACGCTCGCGCTTGCCATGATCTATCTAAAGACTAACAACAGGTATTAACCTTGGAATTAATCTGCTTTTTTTTTTTGGTACTAATTAGTGATAAATGTTTAAACTGCAGCAGCGTTGGCCCTGCCTTGTGTGACTCGGGCAGTTTTGTTGCCCCATCGGATGACCTGTAAACCCTGTTCCTTAATGCAGATCCATTGCTGATTGGCTTCAAGCACCAGACACGATGTATCTGCTGGACTTTGTCAAGCCAGAGTTCCTTTTATTAAGAGTAAGAATTTTTTGTTTCATTTCCCAGTTTATTTGACAACACTAAAAATGCATCTTAAAATTCAATGTGCCTCTGTCACACAGAAGACCTTAACTATCTAGTAACTCAGAAAAGCCTGCTGAGCTGAGACCTTCAAACAGATCTCTGCTTGTACAAGGACAGTTTGATGGTCATGCAGCCCTAGAGACAGACAGAATTTGGTGAGAAATACTTGGGTGATTCGTTTTGTCAGGAGTCTTAAATTAATTTGAACAATTTAAGTAAATTTCTGTAGCTTTTTTTGAATGAACTTCAGATATTAAAAAATACAGTCAGGCCTCACCATCTGTTACAAGTATATGCTGTACTTCCAGGTAAATATACTAACTAATCATATAGTGCTCAAAATAATGTATTCTATGGTTCTTTTGTCTGCAAACAGGATTTGAGTTTCATAAAGCAAAATTTGAGTTTCTGTTCCTTCTATTATGAAGGCTGGAAGCAATGAAGGAGCTGCCTGGGGTGTAGCTAGGTTTTCTCTTCTTCTTTCTGGATGCATTTATTGTGGTTAAGGGAAGGGGGGAGGGCAGGGAAGTTCATTATATACTTTTCTCTTTCCTTACATTTTGACTTTTCTTTCCTTACATTTTGACCCTTCTAGACCTTGGCCCGATGCCTGATTTTGTGGGATGACATCTTGCCCAATTCCAAGTGGGTTGACAGCAATGTGCCTCAAGTAGGTATTTAGGCTTAATGTATTTACTTCTCATTTTTACTTCTTGCTATATTGCTACACGCAATATCATCTCCATTGTCCTCTGACCTTCACAAAAAACACATGTTAATTTACAATATTTCTTTGCTATATGAAGCTTGATATGATGTAGGAGAGACCAAAGGCTGGACCAAGAGGTCTGTTTTAACAAACAAGTCTTGACAGGCTGAATAAAACTTGATGGGCCATTGGAAAAAAAAAAAGGCAGTAGGAATGAAGGTAAATGGACACAAACTTACAACATGAGAATTTCTGATTTTATATATAAGATCCAAAAAAATTCACAGTGTGAGTAATTGGATAGTAAAAGAGGAGCCTAGAGAGCCTGTGTGCTCCTCTCCTTTGAGGATATGCAGATCTAAACAGGATAAGTCCCTGAGGAAAACCTGATGCACCTTAGAAGGTGCCCTGCTTTGAGCAGGGGCTTAAACTGCAGAATTCCAGAGTTCCCTTCCTGTGGTGTTGGTGAGTGTTGCACTGGATCTCTTGAACCATGATGGAAGTGTAGGTCTCTTTGTAAAGCATCATGATGCTCTAGCCCTAGAGGAGAGAGAATTGGGGAGAGAAAGAACTCTTCAAGACAAAGAAAATGGTAGAAAGAGAAAGGGATTAAATCTTTCTGCACATCTACGAGACCAGAAGCCACGTGCCAAACTGCTGCAGGGAGGTTGCAGTTGTGCATTAGAAATAACTGCCTAACAATAAGATCAACAGTCCTCCAAGATGTGTTGCTTAGAACATGGACTTGGCACCGCTGGGGTTTTTTTTAATGACAAGTGAAGTGACCTGAAGTTACCTGCTTTGGTTTTGAGTGCGTGCAAGGATATTGTGTTCTGACACAATCTTGCCACTGCCTGTTTTTTGCCAAGTCTTTAAGAAACCAGATATGTGAGCACTGAAAAGCATCCCTTTTGGATTAGAAGTGTGATGAAGCAATAGCTAGTGAGAAAAAAAAAAGTTAACTTTTATAAACCTGTGGAACAGACTTTCTTTTTTTTAAGACTTATGAACCGTGGATGCCCAGAAAGGTCTGGAGAGGGTCTTCTGGATTAATTTTTCTACCTCTTATGCTTTTTACAGATCATAAGAGAGAATAGTATCTCCCTTAATGCAACAGAGCTCCCTTCATCTGAAGACCTGAGTTTGGAGACACTAGTGTAAGTAGCACTTATAAAGATCAGTCACAGCTGGAGAGGAAGATTGTATGAAAAGCCAAAGCCAAATTTTACTTCAGAAGCATGCAGCTAAATTAGGGATACTGTTATCTCTAATTGGTATCTCTAACTAGAGATGTTAATATGCAAAGAAAGTCTGTCCCTTGATACTTGTGGAATTTTATCCTCAGCTTTCTTTTGAGGAGAAGACTTTTTTTATGTAGTCGAGAATTTGTGATGCTTATTCAGATTAGGAAAAGAGAATCACTCATTTCCTGTTTATGTTGCTTATTAGGCAAGCTCATGTCTACATCATTGCTGGTGCATGTTTGTCACTGGGATTTCGGTTTGCTGGCTCAGAAAATCTGGCAGCATTTAAGTGCTTGGTAAGAGGTTTTAGTGCTTTTTCACCTTTGATTTCCTGTAGAGTTGTAATCTGTGCTTTGTATCTCTGTTTAATATGTATTTCTTTTCTCTACAGTACAAATATGCAACAGATTTCCTGAAGTGTTTGTCAGCACCAACAGCCTCAATAGTAAGTTTGTTGAAGTTCTTTGAAAGTTCAGGGCAAAGGAGGCTTTGTTATGTGATATACTTCTATTCTCACTGAAGCCTTAACACAAATAAAAACATGCCTTTTACTTTTCTCTTTTACCAAATGTATTTATAGAATGTGACAGGGTGGGGAATCATTTTTGTGAAGGACTTTGGTTCTCCACTCTCCCTGTTTCCTTGGAATGTGGTTTTTTGAACTCTAGGGTAGAGAATAACATACTGGGTCTGACATGCATTTGACCACAGAAGGATAACAACTCTTTTTCTGCTCATCTACTTGAAGACAGGTCATTACAATCTCGAAACATGCTTGAGCGTCTTGTTGCTGTCTCTCGCCATGGTCATGGCTGGCTCTGGGAACCTGAAAGTCCTTCAGCTTTGCCGCTTCATGCACAAGAAGACAGGGGGAGAGATGAATTACGGCTTCCACCTGGCTCACCACATGGCTTTGGGGCTCCTCTTTCTGGGAGGAGGAAGGTAATTGCCATTTTCAAAGATAGCGCTTTTTTGTCTTGCATGTTTCCTACTTCCAAACTGGAAATTGGAGCAAATAACAAAGACATTATGGGCAAGCAGCAGAGACATTCCTGGAGAAGAAGGATTTGCATGACTCTGCTTATGGTCCAGGGGATTTTTTTTCCTCTTTTCCCCTATTCATACCTACATTTACTGCTTTCAATAATTTGGTCTCAGCTGTTTGATCTTTTATTTGTCATCTCATGTTTAATAATGTTTGCAGGGTGAACCTCCTCATATTTGGGCTCCTGGAGACCGGATAGTCTCTTAGAATTTAGAAAGCTGATGACACAAACAGCAGAAACTGCCACCACTATTAACAGCATGGTTTTTTGTCAGAGCTCAGCTTGTGCACGCAGCAGTTTTGGATCAGGTTTTAGTAGTTACTATCTGTATATATACTATCTGTATATATACTATTTGTATATAACAGAGTAGAGGAGGATAAAGCCACAACAGTCTAGTAAGTGCAGTGCTTTAAAGCAGCGTGTGTCAATATACTAGGAGAGCATGGCAGCTATCCAGTGTTGGGATTGGGAGGAGGAGCTGTGCTTGGGTCCAACCTGGGAAAGATCCCTTTCCTCTATTTGTTTTTCCATCTGCTTAAATTGCTCCTTCTTTTAGCCTCCCTTTCCATCAGGGTGACCTGATACTACTTATTAAGATAAGTAAGGAAAAACAATTCTTCCAGGCATTCTTTTCTAGAAAGATTAATTTGCTTCATTCTCATCTTTCTTTTTTCCTCGCCCTGTGTCTTGATGCTCCTCACTTGCTCCCTTTTAAGCACTTTGTCAGACTCCAGCACTTAATTCTTTGTTCTGGTTATTCTCTTTAAATACATACTGTAGCCCAAAGCTTTACAGAGCTACATGACAGATAGCTCGTGTAATACGAATTTTTCTGTTGGCCTTTTCTCTGGTGCTGGATTCCTTTCTTTTGGCTTTCCATTGACTGGAACAGAGCCTTTTACTTCCAGGGGATGCAGTCAGAGAATATGGGACATTTCATTCTTCATGGGTTAGTAAAAGTGAGAATTTGGCAGCTACTTCAGTCATCTCTCCTTGATGCTGACATGACTTTTCCATCATCCACATTATATATAGGCACACTCGTCTGCTAGGATTGTTACCATTTTAAGTGTGCTGCCTTTTTTGCCATGTTGTTCCCTTTATATCAGACAAGACAAATACTGATGCCAAAATAAATTCCCTTTTGTCCAAGCCTTAAAAAAAAATACTCTGTGTGACTCTGTGTGCGGTAGCTTGGAAACTGTCCCCATTGTCTGGAAGATCTAAACATTTTATTTTATTTTTGAAAATGCAAATCTTATTGCCCTCTAGATGCTACATTGCTTAAAAAATGGCATGGGAATGTTTCTGGCTTGTGTTCATTCCCCCCCACTTCATGTTGGTTTTTCCTCCTGTAGGAAGGCATTTGGAAATCCATTGCATTCCTGCACTTCTGTCCTTCCCTCCTGTGGGACACTGAAGTATTTTGAACCCCCGTGGTAGAGTTGCTAGTAGTTGTTAGCACTGAAAACTGACAGAAATGTTTTTTTTTCCTCCAGATACTCGCTGAGCACTTCGAACTCTTCCATTGCTGCTCTCCTTTGTGCATTGTACCCACATTTCCCTGTTCACAGCACAGACAACCGGTAAGGGTTTCCTACTGCTACATTACTACAGATTTCCTTCTAGCTTGTTTGACAACTGTATTTGAGCTGTGTGCCTGTTGATACACAAAAATTCTGAATTCCTTGTCCCCCCCCAACAGGTACCATCTTCAGGCCTTGCGTCACTTGTATGTGCTGGCAGCAGAACCCAGGCTCTTGACCCCTGTTGATGTGGATTCAAACACTCCTTGCTATGCACTGATAGAGGTTACGTACAAGGTAATTTGTCTGGGAGGGGAGAAAAGAGAGAAGGCCTTGGAGAAGGTGTAGGAGATGAGCAAAAATGCTGATATACAGAAAACTTGCTGTGTTCATCGTTGTGACAAGCACAGTTTATGTTTAAGTTGTGGTGGAGACAAGTTGACTCTTTTGGCAAGTAGTCGAAGGGTTGTGCTCAGCTCACTTGTGCTTTACTTGTACATTGAATGTGGGACAAGTAAAAGGCACCACAAATTCTTCAATTGTGTGAAAACTGAACCAGTGTCACAGTTCTCATCTTTCTGAAGAGGGGGAGCGTTTCGAAGGCACAGAGATGGTTGGGACTGGCAGTGGGTTTAAAAGCTCTTCCCTAATTCTGCCCCAAACTGTCCATGTTATTTAACCAGAGCCCAGAAATAGAAGCTCACTGACTTTGGGCAACTTAATCGTTGTAAATAAGCCATGTGTTTTCTTTTTCTTTGCGTTGAAATGAGATTTGCTAATATGTGGACATTGGTGGCTTTTTAAAGGGCACACAGTGGTATGCAGAAGCCACAGAGGAATTGATGGCACCCACCCTTCTTCCAGAGCTTCACTTACTGAAGCAGGTAAAGAAGTCTGCACTCTAATGAGAAATTTAATTGTCCAGCTTCTGTGCCACACTCGCTGCAAGGAGAGAGAGGGAGACATAAGGGATTTTTCTTTGATTCCCAGTCTAACCTCAGACAAATCCATGTTAAACCTTAGCCAGACTCTGGGAACTCTCTGCTACTGTGACAACTTTGAAGACATTTCCATTGCTATGGGATACATAGGATATTTTTCCATGCAGTGCTCCCTTTATTTCACTGTCATGCTTTTAAGATCTGATGTAGCAGGGAATTCTCTCTTTCGAACTTCACTGTAGGAGAAACAAAGCTGAGTTCTGTTCTCTCCAAATTTGCAGGGCAGGTAGTACTGTAGAGAGGCACCTGCCCTTCTGAATGCATGGAAAGAGCTTTAGACTTATCTAGAAAACTCTTGATTTAATGATTCTGGTTATATCTAGTAATAAAAGTGCTTACATTGACAGATCAGAGTGAAGGGACCTCGGTACTGGGAGTTATTAATAGACTTAAGCAAGGGAACACACCACCTCAAGTAAGTATTTTTTATACTACTTGTTAGTTGAATGCTTTGGTTGTTGGGGTTGGTTTTATTTTGTTTTTTTCTTGTGTTGTTGGGTTTTTTTTTCTGGATTAGTTTTGTGTTTTGTTTTTTAAATAAAAAATCTCCTGTAGTTTTAATACCTACAGTTTGGAAAGAATTTGAGTTTTCATCAGTTTGCTGTTGTGTGCTCGGTGAAGAAAGAAACTGCGTAGTTGGTTTCACCTGTTGTAAATTATTCATGTAAAAACAGGGTGGGGGAAAACTTGATAGTAAAAACCACAAGTATTGGCAGTGGGATTGAGCAGTACCAGAAACTACCTTAAACTCATGGTTTTAGTTTAGTTTTGAGTGGAGTTGATGTGATGTCATATTTCCCAGGCTGTTGATACACGAGTTAGCTGCTACTGCTTTGTGAAATACCATTTTTTCTGGTGTTTTAAGAAGTCTACAAACTCCTACTTATTTGTTGTTAACTAATGTTTTAACTCACCATTGGGCTGCTGTGAAAAACAGAAATCATACCGGAATATAGTTTCAATAAGTCTCACCTTTGTGCTTAACACCTTACAGTGTAACTTGTCACTGAGAATAGTATAGAAGCCAGCTGCATTCTTCCTCAGTAATGTAATTATTCAAATTGCTTTAAGTGACACTGTTGAGATTAGATTAAGCCCTGCAACGTTGTGTGCAGATTACAGCGTTGTTAGATAACTAACAGAGAACTGCTGTGGAGCGCAGAGTCGTGTGGATCAGAAAGCACATACTGATTCATCAACCACCCCACAGTTGGCAGAAACCCACTTGTCTCCTCCTGTATTGAGTCTTTTGCACTGACTTGTCCAAAAAAAGCTGGGTTTGGACAGAGGAGCCCTCAGAAGGCTGATATGTTTTCTTATCTGTATCCCTTTAAAATGGTAGAGACCTGGCTGGCAGGTGATGTTTTGAAGATGTGTCCATGTGTGGGAGAAAGATTTTTTTTTTTTTTTTTCCTCCTCTTACTATGTGTGAATTGTTATGCTAAGTAGCTAGTTTCAGTATAGGTAACGTATGTATTTTAAGGACGCCCATGGGCCTGAAGTTACTTGCACAGCTGATACTGTTTTAAATCCGATAAAGCATGCAGCTGTTTTGCAGGGGTGCAGCTTTAAACTGTTCTGCAACTTCAAACTGTTGCACTCTTCTGTTGGTAGGACGTCAGGGGATTTTTTTGCATTGAGGAAGGAGCTCTTCACCATGCCAGCTTGCCCTTAAAGCTGTGGATACCTGTACAGGTTATGTGCTTGTCCTTGGTGTTGGGAGCTCATCCTTTAGCAATCTAGCAAGAACCTGCTGTCCCTTATATTCCTTGTATCAGGATGGCTTGCCTCTTTTTCCTCGTCGTTTCTCTGCCGCCACATCCTCTTTTGAGAGCAACCTGCCCCAGAAGAAAGCAAGATTTCTATAGAAAATGCATGTTGGACAGAGTCTAAGCCATCAGGGCAAGGGATATTATCACATATAGCTGTTGCATACATGTGTCTCCTACAGGTCTACCTTACTGTCTATAAGTACCAGTGTGAAATAAGCATATCTGTTCTTATTTCAGGTCAATCCTTTCCAAGGGGGGTGTCCTGTATGTGAAGCTGCGAGCCGGGCAGCTCTCGTACAAGGAGGACCCCATGGGCTGGCGCAGCCTCCTGGCACAGACCGTCACTCACCGGAACTCCGAGGCTCGCGCGTTCAAGGTACTGCTGCCAAACCCCTTTCCTACGTGGAGCAGAGCAGCAGTGAGACCTCTGCTTACACAGGCAGCGTGACATAGAGCAGCAAATGCTGGTAAATCTTTGGTAAAAAGAGCTTTAGGAACAAAGGGAGGTGCCCCCAAGGACAGGCAGGGAGATGGGAATGGTTAAGGGGTGCACTGCAGCTGACACGGTGTTTTTCAGCCCTGCCCCGTGGTTGTGAGTATTGAAGTTACCTACTTGGCTTCAGGGGAGGGAGGCCTGGTGGGTTTCATGGCCTGTGGGATGAGTTTGGGCCCAGAGCCACCGCGTGCACGTGCATTTGCTGTGGACAGGCACAAGTGTGGGGTGATTTTGCCCATGCTGTGTTTTGTATAGGTTGCAATGTTTTCATTTGTATGCTGGGGGAAAAAAAAGAGCAGGTACAAATTGCTATTTCATTTGTGCAGTAAAACCAAAAAGTACATTTTAAGAGTATGTTTTAATCCGTTTTTTTTTAGCCAGAAGCAATTTCAGCTTTCACTTCCGATCCTGCTCTGTTTTCATTTGCTGACTATTTCTGCAAACCGACTGTGAACATGGGCCAGGTATGATGCCTAGAGGTGGACTAACATGGTTTCTTGTTTTCATTAATTAAAAAGTAGGAAAACCTTATGTTAAACCAGAAAGAGCAGAGCTCAGTAATATATTCCTTCAAATAGTGAGAACAGGGAATATTGTAAGGGACGTTCTGTAATGCAAAAGAGGCAAAACGGTGGGTTTTTTTTCCATTGCTTACATCATCGTTTCTGCTAGTTGTGTTAGAAAATACACTAGTTGTATTCATTGTAAAATGTGTTTAATGAATGCTAAGAGCTCTGTTTAGTGTCCTGCAGTATTTAAGTGAAATAGTAAAACTGTTGTTTTATATTTTTTTTTATTTGTTCTTATTTGTTTTTGTTTCTTTTTCGCATGGAGAACTGTTTCTCTGGAGGGAGTAAAATATATCCACATCTTAGCTAGTTTTAATAAGTGTGGAAACTAAAGCAAGCTGTGTACCATTATTAGCTATCATTAATTTATGTAATGTCAGTGCATGGGTTAACTTTAATGGAAGGAAGTGTGTGCAGTGTAAGAACCTGTAATAAATTGTACCTAGCATGTGCACTTTGTAAAAACATGTGTCTTTTATCAGAAACAGGAAATCCTGGATCTTTTCTCTTCAATTCTTTATGAGTGTGTTACTCAAGAAAATCCAGAGATGCTGCCCACGTACATAGCAATAGATCAGGTGAAGTAAATACTATTTTAATAACTGTATTTCTGTGCAGGACTGTTAGCTGCACACACTTTTGCAGAAGGAAGAGCCATAAAAGTGTTAATGAGCTTGCAGGGAGACAGCTGAGGCCGTAGAGCAAATTGGAAAACAGTCTGATGTAATTAATGGAGACTGAAATTACCCAAGAAACATTAGTCAACATTTTTTTCTCAGCAGTTACTCAGAAGGAGAGTACTTGGAGTATGTTCTTGAGTGTTCATTTGCTTCATATTTCATATCACGTTGTTTCCCCCTATATTTCTCGTTCTTACAAATGGTTTTTATTTCCCCTCTGCTAGGCTGTGAGGCGACTGGAAAGGAGAGAAATGTCAGAGACATTTGAACTGTGGCAGATAAAGCTGGTGTTAGAATTTTTCAGTTCTCGGAGTCACCAGGAGAGGATGAACAGGAATCCAAAGCGAGGACTCTTCATGAACTCTGAATTTCTGCCCGTGATGAAGTGCACTATTGATAACACTTTGGATCAATGGCTTCAAGGTATAGAGAACATGAATACTCCATCCATGGGTTTAGTTTATCATTCTTGTCTTTCTGATAGTCCAGATCCACTGTTACCTCAAAGTACTGTGCAATGATAATGTAAGGCCAAGTACTTGCATGTTAGCATAAAACAACTTGTTTGCCATTTTCGCCTCAAGATTACATCCCATATCCCTGACCAAAATGATATTTTGTTTTTAGAACTGAAAGGCAAGACTTGCATAAGACAATTTGGTTAGAAAATAGTGTGTACTGTTCAGAATTGTTTGAGTGCTTCTGTGTGAGTATTTATATGTATATGAAGGCATTGATCTCATCTTTTCTAGCTAAGTGAAATGCCTCATCACTTGTCTTGTATGTTCCAGCTGGAGGGGACATCTCTTTGCATTCCTACTTGAGCAGGCAGCCTACGGAAGAATCCCAGCTGAGCATGCTGGCTTGCTTCCTCATTTACCACTCCGTCCCAACGCCAAGCCAGCTGGCAGCTGGAGGCTTAGAAGGTAGGGCTGGCGTGTGGCACGGCACGCTGCGCTGGCCTGCACACGCGTTTGGGGCATTTGTGCTGCGTGTTAAGAGGAGTATGTCCATGTGGAAACGTGCAACTGCTCTGAAAGCTGTTCCATTTTCTGTTCTTTCCTCCTTGTCAGTATGTGTGTAAGTATTGATGTGTAAGGCGGATGAACAACAGAAGAGAGACTTAGCATCTGGGCCTGTTCCTGACCTACAAGTAAAGATGTTCCTAAAGGACAACAAGACCAGAAGAGAAAAGCTGTGACAGGGACATAAAAGCAACCTTTATGTTATGTTAGCCTTACACTGAATGTCCTTAAGTCTTTTTGAGGACCAAGTTGGAGTGGTCCCTTGATCTGGAAACAGTGGTGCTTCTGAGCCCTTTCAGTGGGCAGCTTTTCTTTTGCCTTTTATCAGCCCAACCTAAGAATATTCAGCTCCTTGTTTACTCACCTAAGAACTGACTTTTTTTCCTCAGGTTGTAGGAGCAATGCAGCTATGCTTTGATTTGGGGAACTCTGTGGCTTCGTAAGGGGTGTGAAATGAATGTTACTACCTCGGTGGTGAACAAGAGGAATCTGCTGCTGAAGCCTCATGAGAGGCCACAGCCCTCTGGCCTGGGAGACTGTGCAGGCTGTGCTGCCTTGGGCTTTTCTTGGATATTTTTGGGTCAGGCATCTATACAGGCTCGAAGACCTCAGTCCTATTTTGCGATGTCTTCTGTATCTTTTATTAGCCTTTATTCTGCGAGTTCCTGCTGTGCTAAACAAATTTGGGCTTTCTTTTTCAATTGTGCTTGACTAGGCAGTAAAACTTTCATGAATACAGTGTTTGCAACGAAATGTGTGGTAAGGAACACATCTCTATGTGCAAATGGGACCTGAAATGCAGACCTGAACACTGGCTGACTCTGTATACTCTATTGAAACTCACTTTTTGGGCATGTGTAACACCAATATGTAATCCTTTTCTTTTTCTCTCATCCCTTTAGGAAGTACCAACTTCTCTGAGCTGCTTTTGAAGTTCAAGCAGTTGAACATGCCTGTCCGTGCGCTGCTGAGGCTCGCTCCTCTGCTGCTTAGAAATCCACAGTCCATGGTGCTGTAGTTACACCAGCGTAGAAGCTCGTGGCACTCATTTCACAGGCAGAGACTGAACAACAGAGCCAACTGTGCATTGATTCGTATTATTGGAAAGACAGAGAGAGAAAATGTGCTTTAATTTTGTAACTTCCCGAACAACAGGAACTTCAAACTTGCCCCTAGACGTGTTGACTGTGAGCAGGAGTTATTTATAAATTGTTACAATGAGAGAAGAAATGTGTAAAAGTGAACTAATAATAAATTTACTTTTGTTATTAAAGCTTATTTACAAATAACTTCTTTTTTTGTGTTGAATTCTGAAAAGACCTTGGCTGGGAAGCACATAATTTCCTTGTTTTTAAAACATCATTGCCTGTGGTGTCTCTAAGTCTGCCTCTATGAGGTACTGCAGAGTTTAGAAGATGGGCAGCCCCGAGGAAGCCAAACTTTCCTTTCCAGCCTGATACCCTGGAGGAAAAGCAAGTGAGCTGCCAGCCCCGCTGCTCGGCTTGTGCCAAGTTATGCCTTTCAAGAACTGGCGTGAGCTTTCCATCTCGTCCATGGGACTTTTCTGTCTCAGGCTACTGGGTGCCCCTTGCGTAAGTGTTTTCTCTGTAAATATAAGTTGTTCTGCTCTGACTCTTCTGCCACATACTCACTATTGCACTGTTTATGTCTTTTTTTTTTTCTTATTATGTCTTCTTAAGTATTTTTTTTCTCTCTCTAATCTTTGTTCTGCAATTAGTCAGTGGCTGCTGAGAAAACACCTGCCTCCACAATGTTACGTTATGTCTGGGCAAGAACTGAAACTAGTCACAGACTATTTAAATAATTGGGCATTCGTTTGCGTTTCCTTAATCTCTGCTACAATGCCTTATGTATCTCCCCGGATCTTTCCCCAGAGTGCTGAACTTGGAACAGGGCTCGCTCTGTATTTGTTCTGGGCAGGCAAAGCACTTAATTTTTCATAAAACAGGTGGAGTTACTCCAATAAAAGCAGCCAGAGGTGGAATTAGTTACTACTAGAAAAGGAGCCACAGCCAAGTTGTTAGACTGTGCTTACTCTGAAGTTTCAGATTTGATGTTCTTCTGGGGGACTTGCACAGATATTTGGTCCCCTTCTGAACCCTCAAGCAGGGAAAGCAGAAGACTGCAGGGAAGGGGCAAATATATGAAGGAAGAAAAGAATGATTATGTAAAAAGCAAATGTAGAAAAAATAATTACAAAATTTTAAGACATCGTTAAAACCTTTTGACATGTTTATTAACCAGTGCTTGCCATGGTTGAAGGCTGAAGGAAGGATCTGTAATATGAGTGTTTGCTCTGCGTGCAGTAAGCTGAAGTGAGCAACCCAGGAGCGAGGGTCTCCCAGATTCCGCTTGGGATCAAGGGCTGTGGGTCAGGAGAGGTTCCGGAGAAGGGTGAGCCTGATCCTTCCACACTCATGGGTGGAAGAGCAGATAGCAGATGTGTCCTGGGGGCACATTCTGCACCGAGTGCGTAGGATGATGCTTCACTTTATGGTAGCAAGAATTTGCATTCCAGATTCTGGAAAGGAGCAGCAGCAACGAGCAGGACCCCTTGGACCGCTTGGCCCCAAGGACATGGGCAAGAGGCACAAACAGCCCCGGGGAAGTCTGTCTTAAGGGCTATTACTTACTCTAGGAGTGCCTGAATGCTGGAGCAGGTTGCCCAGGGAGGATGTGGAGTCTCCATCACTGGAGACACTCGGAACCTGACTGGACAATCCCCCCTGCCTGAAAGAAAAACAGGGAAGAAGGCAAGCCCTTCTGCAAAGGCATCTGCTTTGCTGTGTGAATGAGATAAAACCAGTTGCTCAGAGAAGTATGGCAAAGCCCCTTGTGCCACGTGGCATCATGAGACCTTGCCACGCAGCCCAAGAGTTTCACAGCCCCTGTATCGGGCCACTGTCACCTGTGCTGCCCAGAGGGTGTTAGCTGTTTGTCAGCCCACGGGTGCACCTAGAGCCTTCTGCTTGGATGACGTTTTGTGCTAGACTCAGCTTTGGAAAGCCACAGTGCCTTTGTTTGTCTCTTGCTGTGGTCGAGGAGGGTGGGTTGCAGTCCAACCCAGGGCCAGTATGGATAAAATCTTCACAGAGCTGTTAAGTGTGGGAAAGACCAAGCTCTTTGGAGGCACTGCAGATAATACAAGGCACTTTTGATATCTTTACCTGCACACAGAGCCCACAGCTTCAATAAACCTACTTTAGGAGGCAAAGATTTGGGAGCAAGAGCTCAGAGGAGCTTATTTTGGTTTTGCCTTAAGCAGTCTTGCTCGGTGACTCTCTGATAGGAGCTGTATCTTGCTTTAGGGAAAAGATAAAGGGCTAATAGTTGCTTTTGGTCCTCAGTGTATGCAGTCTCAAATGGTGATAAAAGGGTTAGGAAAGCTGCAGAAGATGCTCTTGTGGCCTCCTGGGTGCATAAGCTCATGTTCCTTGTTCATAGCTTGACGAGCTTATTTTCTTCCTTCTGAACTGGAGAGGCGTGAAGCATTAAATATACCTTGAGGAAACAAAATCAGGCTTTTCCCGGCTCTCCAGTCCCCGAGTCTTGTGAGGACAAATGCTTTGTTGGCCTCCTGGAGCCCATAGCATGGATTGCACGAGATGATCTTTTTTATTTTGTTTTGTGTTGTGTTGGTGTACGGTGGAAGGGAGCAAAGAGGACACTGTAGGAAAAAAAAGGCTGGATTTCAACAGAAAACTTGAGAAACCTGAATTGAAGGTTTGCTAAGGAAAGTATCTGTGTCCTACCTGACAAGTTGAGCGGTTGTCCAAGCTCAGAGGAGTTTTGAGCAGCAGGGCATGGACCTGAAGCCCCTGGCTGACTCCTCCTGCAAGCAGCTGCCTGCAGATGCTTTGGGGTAGGAAGGAGCGTGTGTCTGTGTGCAGGAGCCTCATGAACTGCATGAAGTCAAGAGCTGAGAAGCTTCCTGTTTCCTTTTTAAGGCTTAGCAGAATTTGAAAGCAGCCGCTGCTGCGACCTGGACCAATGATGTGGGCAGAGAGACGGGGGAGTTTCAGCTCGGCGCTCGTTACGAATGCCAGCCTGGCCTTCTCCTCCCCACGTGGAGCAGGGCGAGCGGGGAGCGCCGGGAGCTGAGACGCAGCTGGGCACCCGGTGTCTGCACTTCCAGCCAGCAGGGGTAAGGTGGTCTGTCGGTAGGGGCAAATCCTGGGGGAGTCGCTGAAAACGAGGCGTCTGGTTCATTCATTTGTTCATGTCTCTAATTGGCAGGGAAAAAAAAAAAAAAGTTTCTGCAAACCCTTGTATTCCTTGAGCTGCTGTTTCTTGCTTGGGTTGGGTTCTGTATCTTCAGTAGCTTCGAGTTTGCATGTTTAAGCGCTGAGATCTGTCTGCTTGTGAAACTTGTGGATTTATGTTTTGGTTTGCTTGGACCATTCCAAGGCAGCCTTCCCTGTCCCTCTCCCTCAGACCTGTCCTGGACAGGGCTCCTATGTTCATAAAGACTGGGCTGGGGGTGAGGAATGCTGTAGGACTTTACTGTCATGTGTGCTCAGCTGGGAGGATGGATAGCTCCAGACTCCTGCACACATCAAGGGGTCTGCGTGTGGACACTGCGAATCTGGGCATTGGAAGGGGTAAGATGTACCACGGATGGAGAGGTTCAGCACACCCATCTTGCAGAGGAGTGTCCTCTCTGTCAGCAGAGAGGGATTCTCCTGTAGCATCTTTCTGCTTCTCCCTGCCTTCTGCAACTGCTCTGCCAGGGTGGTGCTTCTTCATGAAGACCTTGAAGTTTGTCCTAGCCGACTCTTAGTCTTAATCTTGTCCCCACCATGGGCTTGTGCTCTTCCATGAGAGTGGATATGTCCTACGAGCACCACTTTGGGGGCCTGGTCTAAAGGGTGGCTCTGGGTGGCCAAGACCTGGCCAGCTCCACAACCAATCGATTGTTCAAGTTGTGTGGTCGGCCCCAGAGGCATGAGGGTCCAGCCCCTCACTCTGCTCTGTGTGACTGCTGTACTGAGGTTGGCTGTGACCTCTGCTTCCATCCAGCTCCCACCCTGGGTCTCCTGCAGCCTGTTTGACCTTAGACAGTGGAACAGGGCTGGGAAGACGGCCCATGCACTGAGGCTTGGGCCACCGGGCGCTCGCTAAGGGCTTCCCCAGTGCTTGCCCTGCGGGGGAGTTTGCGGGGAGTGACAGCTCCGTTCATGCATGGGGTTGGTGCGCTCCGACAGAAGAGACACGGTGAAATACCAATATTAGGGCTTTCTGTCACGCAGGAGCAGGACTTCCAAGGTGCTCATGTCTGCAGCCCTCTGCCCTGACGAGTCTCAGCCAAGGGCTTGTAGTAGGAGTAAGCAACTGAGGCTGGGGACACCATGGCATGCACTAAGTGCTTAGCACAAGCTTTCCCTTGGGTGAGGACAGAGAGGAGATATAAGAGTGAAACCCCACCCTGTCCCTGATTTAGGCTGGGATCCAGCACAAAATCTCCTCTGAGCTGGTAGGGACTGATCCCAGAGTTAAAATACAACAAACGTGTAGCACTTGCACCTACCAGCGGGCCAGCGTGGGCGAGACACGAGGCATCCGTATTTTGGGATGTTCATTTGTTCACTGGTGAAAACAAGACTTTAGGACCTGTCTCTGGAGAAGTGTCATCTGGAGAAATGACACCTTTTTGGCCGTGAGGAGCAAAGAGGTCTTTTGAGATCTTATTTATCTTATCTTTTGGGACTTATTCAGTGGTAGTTTATGTTTTTCTCTTGTTCTTTTGAAACCAAATCTCTTCACGGGGGATTTAATAGCCTTCCTAATCTGCAAGGGGGATTTATTGAGAGAGCTTGAGTGCCCCTGTTCATGTCAGGAAACACTGGTTTATTTGGTGAAGCAGGTACCATGTCAGTGCAGACACAGCATCCAGAGGCCCTGGTTTTCCCTCTTACCATGGATGTCACCAACCAGGACAGATCCCATGCCTGGGATAACCTATCCCCATGTTTAACTTCATCCTGTCTTTGAGGAGTGGTTGGGGGGAGTTTTTTTTACCTTTTCAGCCCTTTTCCCATCATTAGCATTCCCACTGCTGCTCTCTCCCCGGTGTCACCATCTTGTCCCTCTTTGCGTCTCGCTGAGGTTTTGCCTTCAGCAATATCCTGCAGCAGTGAGTTCCCCTTCTAGCTGCACGCCGTGTGTAACGCCTATTTCCTTTTCTCATTTTCTTTTAACCTCGGGCTGTCCTGCATTATCAGAAGTGCCTCGCTCGGCTTCAGGGGCTCTCCTATTCCACAACTCCAGAGCAAACCGGAGACTTTCACCGTGACCTGTGCCTCCCGCCGACCCAAGCCACGGGGCTGCGCACCCCATCGCAGAGCAACCCGGCTGCCCCAAACCGCATCTTTTTGTTCTGCTTTCCTCCCTCTCCTCCTCCTTTAACAACTCACAAAACGTGTCGGGCAGCCCACGCTCGCAGGGAGCGCGGGCAGCTCAAAGGAGGAGAGCTGAGTTTTGAGCACCCGCCTCACAGACAAGCGCGGTCCGGCCTAGCGAGGCAGACTCTTTCGCTTCCTCTTTATCTCCCCTCCTTCACACTGACGGGGTGATTTTGGACCCTGCCGGCGCCAGCAAGGCCGCTCGCCCACCCTGCGCCGGCCGCACCATGGCTGCCCTCTCCCCAGAGATCCCTCAGCAGTTCGAGCGGGCACTTTTTTGAAACACGGCCGCCCAATGGGCGCCCGGCACCTCTTCCCCGCCAGGTTCCCTTTTTTGGCTCGCGCGCCGCCCTCATTTTTCAGCAGCAACAGTGACCTCTGCCGGCACCGGCCCCGGGGCAGAGCTGCCTTTGTCTCTCCAAGCCCCTGGACCTCCAAGCCCCTGGACCTCCAAACCCCTGGACCTCCAAGGTCCTGGCTCTTCTGCTTGTGCTACAGCCAATGTGTAGCTCCCACATCCTGAGGGTGGGAATGAGGTGGTCTAAACACTACTGCATCACAGCAAAACGGGCTAAACCCTGCAACAGGCTCAACTGTGCTCGGAGCTACGTCCTCTCCAACCCTTGGATGCTCGTGGTCCTTTGCATCTCGCACACACAGAGAGAAGATCCCATGGCAATGAAGACCCTGTATGGCAAAGAAATGGATCTGTGCCAGCTTCCAGGGCACCCCAAGGCTGCCAGACATTTGTTCCCTTAGGGCTCAGCATGAAGGTGTCCCCTCCTCGGCATGCTTTGACTGCAGCCTGCCACCCTCTTCTCCTCAATCTCTCCCTTTCTTGGCTCCCTCATGAAAGGAAGGAACCAGCCGGCGCCGCGGGCTCCAAGGCTGCAATTTGTGGGCGCCGGCGAGCCCCGGAGCAGGGCCGAGCAGCAGGGGGAGCTTGTTGGCCGCCGCCGCCGTGCTCGGGCCCGCGATCACGCGGAGAAGCGCTCGCCCTTCCGACGGGCGCTCGGGTAAACACCCCTGCCCGAGCGCAGCTGCCAGCTCTGAGCAGAAGCAGTGAAAAGTTTCCGAAAGGTCTTCTGAGGGCAGCGTGAGGGCTGAGCGCCCGGCGGGGCTTTGCGGGGAGAGCCTGGCTGGCGGCCGCCGGGCCGGCTGTGACTCATTCCGATAGGGCTTACTGGCCATGTGGAATCGCCATGCGGGTTCTAAGGGAGCCCTTTCGGCGTTAAAGCAAAACAATAACGGCAAAAAAAGAAAAAAGACGGGTGATTTTACAGGAAAGAGGTGAAAGGAGGGTTTGTGGCACGGAGCTGCCGCTGTATTTTGGGGCAAAACATCCCTGATGGGAGTCAAGGAGCGTGGCGGCCTCCTGTCACAGGGCTCTGGAGAGCTGTGCCAGGCCTAGCTGGCAGCGTGGCTGCCTTGCTCCCCTGCAGCGGGAGCCCTGGGGCTGCCCCATGTCCCGGCGGGGCTGGAGGCCGCGCCGAGCTGCACGCAAGACCGCTGCATTCCAGGGGGAAGCAGCATCCCGGCTCCTGCCTCGGCGCTCCAAGATGGCAGCGTGACCTGTGGTAAAGCAAAGCCATGCGAGGCCTTCAGCAGAGCCAGCCCTGAGCGTGCGGGAGCTGCCGCGGTACTGCTGGCACCTGGAAAACCAGCTCCCTCTGTCCCATTCCATGCTTTGCTCCATGGATGGAGCTCGTGCCCCCATTCCTCCCATTCCCTGGCCCCAGTATTGGGGCTGTTGCCCCGCTTTGCCCCCAGGGTGACTACACAATGTTGAAGTCACCACCGCCCGCTGCTCCCACCGTGCCGGTCCCACATGAGCTCCTAGGGACCTGGAGCTCGCCCCACCACAGAACAGCTCCCTCAGGCTGTCCTGTCCAAGCCCTTGGACCTCGGCGTGTCCAGGGAAAACCACCTCCGCCGGGAGCGCGGAGCGGGCGGCTCGGGGCGGGCCGCGGCGCTGCAGGAATGCGGCCCTGCCGCGGGCCGGGAATGACTCAGAAGCACCCGGGTCTTTGCGGTTTTTCTTTCGTGGTTTCCCTGTGACGAGCAGGTTGTTTTTGCTCCCCGGGAACCAAGGCAGGTGCTGGGGGCGGGAGCCGAGCTCTCGCTCACGGCTCCCGGGGCCGCTCCGGCTTACAGGAAGGGCTGGCGCTCTTGGAAGTGCAACGAGGGGCTCCAAGGGATGTGCACGTATCCCCTCCATCACCTGCCCAGGCCACAATCCAATGAAAAGCAAGGCAGGGCTCCTACAGCCTCCTACGTGACCACCAAGGGACATAAGGGATGACCATCAAGGGCTATAAAGGGATAATACCCCCTTCCTCACCCCCAAAAGGCAAAATAAACCCTGTGAGGGTCAGGCTTTAATCCACAGGGCAGTTCTCTGCAGCCAGCAGCCCCGTGCGATGCCTCCCGTGGCTCCGCAAAGCACAAACCAGCCCTTCTGAAGGACTTTTGGAGTATCAAGTGTGGTGTTATACGAGCATCTACCTGGTTTGGAGCTCTGGTTTCATGAGGGTCAGAAAAGATCTAATTACACCTTGGCAGATTGCAATTAACCTTTTTTTTTAATATTTTTTTTTTAATGAACAGCACATGCACTTCTCTTTACATTCACATAATGCATAACCAATGAAGGAATAACCCATCCCAAAGAAAATACCTGTGTTTTTTTCCTCAAATGCTTTTTAAAAAGATCTTTCCTTTTTTTTTTTTGCTGCAACCCCAAAAAGATACCATGTGCCTGACTTCTGCCTGAGTCAGTTGTTTCTTTGAACAGCTGGGTCCATCTTATGTTACACATTTTCTCTACACATCCTGGGCACCAGGCCAGCTCCCTGATAGCTACACTGAGGGCAGGTTGAAAATTTTCCACCGGCTTTTCTTTTCTCTTTTTTTTTTCAAAAAGCAACTTGGATTTTTGTCAGCAATAAAAATTTACCTCCAAAAAAGCATTTGTCCTTTTTTACAGAAAGCTTTGGCTTCTTGTAAAATGCACAATGAAGCGTGCATCTACAAGCTGAGAATGCTTGGTGTTTTCTGGATAAATCTTCCTGGGTTTGCAGTTGGCCAGAAAACCAACTTTTTCCGCGGATAAGGACTGCAGTGATTTTTTCCATTTTTGTTGCAATATTCTAGGGGGAGGATGTGGGAGGGGAAGGTGCTGTATGTTTTCCAGCCAGCAATAGCTACCCGTGTAGCACCTCTCCTCCTCTGTGTGTCCACAAAGGTTACTGTTTTATCCCTAAAAGTGAGATTTTGTCTTTTTTTTTGGTTATAACCTCCAGTGGAAATAGCTCAAAGTTCTGTCATCTGTTGCTGGGGCATGCATAGTGCAAAAGCTCGTCTTGCAAGGTGTTTTAATTAACTGCTACAGGAAAGATACACAAGAGGAACTCATGGTTTTTATTTCTTTATGCTTCTATGTGCATAGCCTGCAGCCTACGCATGTGAACACATGTGTAGGTGCTGCACATGTACCTATAGACCCACATGCTTGCAAAGGATCCTTCAAGCCCGTGTCTGATGTGGTGTTTTATGCCTCTCTCTAAGGTCCCTGTCTATTCCTGCCTCCAGGACACAGAAACGAGGGAGCTGGGACGTGGATGCGGGAATGACGCTCTCGGGGCTGATTTCTCCTGGCCCTCCTGCAGGTAGGACATCTCCCACCTTTGTGCTCTGCCCGAGCCGGGGCAAGTTCTGGTTTTGAGGAGAGGTTTTGGGGGCCAAACTGCCCCGCTGTGAGCAGGCTGCAAGCAGGAGGATGCAGAGGGAAGCCCATGCACTCGTGCTGTGCTGCACCATGCCAGGCTGCAGTTGCTTTTTGGAGCAGCTAACGTGCATCTGAGCAGTGACCCTGGGCTGATGCACGCAGGCCCAGGTCCTTCCTCCTCAAAGGGACATCCCTGCTGGGCAGCAAGGGGACAAAATCCTCCCAGTTCCGTGGAGACCTGGCCCGGTTGCCTCCCTCTGTGTAGTAATCAGGCCAGCAGAATGGATTACCCTGCAAGGTAGAAGATATTGTGCTCTAATGCCTTTAACATAAACAGGTTCTGGGTTCGTTTTGGGGCTTTTTTATCCCTTGAAATTCAGCCAAGTTGGCCACGAAATGGCACATCGCTTCCAATGTAAGTCTCGTTTATCCGCATCTTGAAATAATTAGAAAGGAGGGATCATGTACTGTTCTCTCTCCCTTTTTTCTCTTCTTAGCAAAAGGAAAAAGGGGACAGAGATGAACTCAGGCACACACATGCAGCAAGTGTGTGTTTTTTATAGCCCTTTGGAACAGGCAGACACCAAAAGCTCCAGTTTAATCTATCTCTAATGATCTCCAGCGGTCCCCAATGAAAGCCTGGAACTCCACCTCCACCTGCTGATCAGCAGGGCTCTCTGTCGCCAGCAAGTCTGTATGGGGAAAAAGTCATCCCTTCCTCCATGGGAAAGGGGACAAAGTCCCCACTATAGCTAAGTGTCATGCTGCTTGAGCAGGGCTTGCCAAGAACCTGGGGTTTGGTGGCCGGGTTCTCCATGGGCTCCGAAATCCACCTGCCGCCTCTCTTTGGGAATACAATGCACTAACGCAGGGCTTAAATAGCTCCGAGGAGCCTTGGTCTCCCTCTCTGTTGTGTGTATCTGCACTTTCACAGCTTGTTGAGCTGTGAATGAATTAACTGTTAATAGCCACCAATGGTGAATTCCTATGTGAAACTGATGGTAGTCTCCTGATGGCTGTTAAATATGGATGTGACACCAGGGCACCTCTAGTAGTGGCCCTTGATCCCAGTCAGATCCCACATACGGGGTCAAACCAGAATCAGTCCTTTGCTGAATCGTTTTTTCCTTCAGCCTTCAGTATTTTTCCTCAACAAGGGCTAGGGAGTATTGAACGAAATCCTAATGGATCAGGTTCAAAATCTGAAAGATTTTCAGATCTTTCTCAAAGATCCAGGGATCTTTGTGCAGATGGGACTAAGCTGTGGAGTTCCCTGGCATAGGGTCCTCTGACTACCCAAAGATGTTCAAAGATACTAGGGAAACCTGTAGAAATCTTTCAGAAAACAAAGATGCCCCCGTATTGCCTTGCTGGGTGAACACTTCACTGCTCCCTGCCCGCAGTCCCATCTGGTGAGAGCTTTTGCCATTACCCTGGAGGGTGCAGAATAGACCTTTTCCCAAGAGATATGAAGAGACCATTTAGAGAAATGGAGGAGACTGATAAAAATGGACATTGTAGGTGGCATTGCTGGAGGTGCACTCATGAAAGGAGGTGTTCTGTGTTGGTGGAGACAGCCCTCTGAGGCGGCTGTCTGTAGGACCCGCTCTGCCACAGACCTGCCCTGGAAGGGGCTGTTAAGCCGGTGATAATAATTGGTGGAAGGTGTGGGTAACCCCCAATTTGGGCAGAGCCTGGAGCTCAAGGAACTGTTGTGTTTCCAAGGCTGCAGAAGACATCTTGGTTTTGGTGCTGAGCGTTTGCAGTAGCCGTAGGGTTCTGTGGTGGCCATAGGGTGCCATAGGGTTGGAGGGATAGATGCAACCTACTCTCAGTGAGAAACTAAGGACCCAGGTATCTTTACTCAGAGTGAGCTTAAAGAAGTGCAGGACACCTATAGCTGCTGCCCCAGGGAGAGGTTCCTGCGGTGGCTGTGGTGGTGTTGGGAAACCGGAGCTGGTGGGACACAGTGGCTCAAGAGAGCATGGCTCTGTGGAGCTTGGGGCCCAAGCCACTTGTGCAAGAGAGGCCTTTGGGCTCAGCTCACAGAGTACTATGTGGAGCAGCGGTCCAGTCTTGATAATCCTGGAGGTAAGAAACCCCTGTAGAGGGACTAGGAAGAAGGAAGTAATCATCAACTGTGGATGAGTTGAGCAGCATGGCCAAGGATGATATAGAGTCCCATAGTGTGGTCAGCATGGTGAAAGGTGGCGAGAAAGGCTGAAAAATTCCCATGTTCCTGCCCCACCAGCTGTGACTTGTGGATGTTCCTGAAAAAAAAGGGAGGAAGGATGTGATGACATAGGGCAGAAAGCCCTCTGGAGACCAGAGGTCAAAGCTCAGCTAGTGCTTTTGTATGAAACGCTTGAGGAGACCAGAACTATTTGGTTCATCATTTGACTGCCTAGCTAAGGAAATGCCCCCACTGCACAGTGTCAAGCAAACACTGTTCACCACTCGTTTCAAGCCCAGATGATGCCTACAGTGACCAGAGTCATTAAGGTATCAGTACCTCCAGCAGCAGTGTTGCTTGTTGCTAATCCTCTCCTAATCATTGACTTGTATGCTGACATACACAGAATATTCAAAGTGTTGTATTGCCTGAGAGAAAAGATAAGGCTTATAAATGTCTATTAAGGTTGCAAAGATGTTAAAAATAGCATTTTTAATGGATATGTATTCAAACGGTTCTTAAATATGTTTTGCAGAAGAAGGGACTGGAATGTATTGGGCATAAATGGCAGGATTTTGGTAACAGGGGCTGCAGGGTGCCCTGTATGGGAGAAGGTCGTTCTGTGATTCTGTGAAGGTCATGAAACACTCAGCGCTGGTTATGATCAATTCCAGCTAGTTCTGAAACCAATGACAACAACCCACAATGGACCAAAATCGTGACAGAGGAGCACACAGAGCCTCTACTCAGACATACTTAAGAAAGGACAGTAGCTGCTAGGGAGATATTGGAGGAGATGCCTGTGAGAGGAGCCAAAAAAAGGACATGTGAGAAGAAAGCTGAAGAGACCCGTGTGGAACAATGCAAGGTAGGAGGCAAGGAGATGGGAACATCACTGGGGGCACGGCTGGAGATGCACTTGGGCGCCACGGATCCATGCTGGAGCAGGGACCATGTGCTTGCCCGGCCAAGCATTGCATGCCAAGGACCATTTCTGTTGGATGCCATGCGTAGAGAAAAGCTGGGGAACAGCTCTGCTAGACAGGCCCAATGTTGTGGTGCTGAGCCCCGAGGAGAAACGCCAGAGGCAGCTAAATGGGAACATCTGTGCCTGCTCCTCTCATGGGAACATGCCAGTTTGTGGAGAGAAAGTTTTCGTGGGAGCACTGTGTTTAATTAGGATAAAACCTGGAAGTGTCTTTTGTTGTGGAATCCAGCTTGACCTGCTCGCTCTCATGCCAGATGTCAGAAGTGCCCTGCCAAGGCTTCACCTCCTAAGGACCATGTCAGGTGACCCTGGAATTTTGTGGGCATTTCAGAGCAGCCGACATGTGACATGGCAGAGAAACCTGGAACCAGCACAAGAGGATGCTTGTTTTCCCCAGTTTCTACAAAAACAAAACAAAATAAAGCCTGCTAAGCCATCTCCAGCCTTTCCTGGGAAAAGGGAAGGGAAAAACATAACAGAAAGAAGAACTCACCGGGGAACTGACATTGGAGAGCAAACTCAAATTCTTTTCCATCTGAAGATGTTGAACCCTATGTAATTAACCCCAAATTGCCCTCAATGTGCTTCTGACCTGATGGGAAGCATCAATGCCATGGTCGGTTTCTTTAACAAAATACATTGCGATAAAGTTTTGCCATGTCTATGTTCAAAGAATGTTTGCTTCTCGTGTGAGAAATATCAGAAAGCCACAGATTCTAGTACTAAGTGCTGGCTTGTGTTTTTCCCTGGCCCACAGACACTAGCTCTTATCAGATCAGAACGGAGCACACCAATGAAACTGAACTGCGCTCGGTCTCCGCTCAAGTTTCCCAGCTGGTCTTGGCCAGGCTTTGTTGGTGGCGAATCGGTCCAGCAACATCTGCCCCTTGCAACGCGGTGACAGTGTCAGTGCTCGGCACGCAGTGAAGTTAGCGGCTCGCAGCTGGTTTCTCTTGTCGTTGTGGCTACGTGTCGTGTCGCTGGAGTAACCACAGCACCGACAGTCGTAAGATTAGGAACTGATTGTAAAAGTGCTGAAAGAGTTAAAACTGCCACAGAGTTTGGTTGTGTCTGACTATGAAGAGAAGCACACTGAGGGTTTCCGACGTCCTGAGATGCTGTGGCCGAGGCTGGTGATGCTTTGGGAAAGATCTCCAAGCTGACGTGTTGTCAGGCCTCAGGATGCTAGTCAGGGAACCTGAGAGTGACACCCCCATTTGGAGTCCTAGCAGGACCAAGGGAGATGGGGTGGTGACCCCAGAAGAGTTGCATCAAAGGCAAAGGTCTTCTGAGAAACCTCAGGAATTGCTATTTTCCAAAACTGTAGCAAGATACACTAGGATCCAGTATCCCACTCCTGGAAACGATGTTTTCTTCTGCAGAGTCTTCAGGCTACTCACTGCAACCATTGCCAACTCTGACCTCAGATCTGATCATATGAAGCCTAGCTAGATCATCAGGACTTGCCATCCTGCCATGCAGAGGTGTTAATCCCCCCATAGGCATAAGCCTATCCCACTTCTCCAGCTGATCTCCAGTGCTTTGGAGGCAGAAGACAAACCCTGAAATGGGGGATTAACTACTAATGCGTACGCTCTGACACCTCCTTCCCAGCTGGCCTGGAGATGTTGAGGGACTGATGCTCCCAGCCTCAAGGGCAGGAAATAGCCCAGCTCAGCAATGCCAATGTCTGGAGAGAAATGCAACCCCTTGCATGCAGAGATTTTGCTGGATGTTAAACTGATGCCATGCACCATATCTGGAGAAGATGCCTTTTGCTCAGGGGTGAACCTTTCCCATGCTCATCGGTGAATGAAAGATGCTGCAGACATCCTAATGCGTTGTTTGTCCTTGGCTGTCAAAACGTTTGTCCCACGGTTGCCCCAAGAAGCTTTTCACCCCTCTTTGAAGGCACCTCATGGGAAACTGTGTGATGCCAATGAGATGTCCCTCTCAGAGGAGAGCTTGCTCATTGTGAAACCTTGCTCCCTCTTCCAGGAAACCGGCAGGTCTGGAGCAGCCACCTCATCAGAGCAGCCCCTGGTGTCTGCCCTGAAGCTTTCACTGAGCAAAGTGAGGCACGTTCATGCTCTGAGCCCTGAGACAAGCCCGGGAGGCTCTGCAGTGCCCACCAAGTAGTCCTAGACCCCAGATCTCTGCATTTGCACAGCGCAGGCTGGAATCAGAGCTCTTTTCTTGTCAGAATGCTGGGAAGTTGAGCAGAAGCCCATGGGAAGGGCTTATCTCAGGGCTCCACAGCTTTTCATGCTGACATCCTGCCCGTCACACGGCTTCGGGCAGTCAGACTATTAAGCTGGAGAGGAAATATGGCAATCGTTTTGGCTTGTTTTGTCAAACCTTGCCCGTGGTTGGGTGTCTGTTACAGCCCACTTTGACATCACAAAGCCCATTTTTTTACATTGGGTGACTTTGAAAAAGCCTGGCTTTAGCTGATTAAAACAGTCTTTGTTTTACTACTTCATGGGTTTATTCACTGATCAATGACTAATTTCTGAACTTGATCTTAATCAGAGAGTAAAAACACACCAGTTAGACATTTTCAGGTTGGTTTATTTTATTGAAACAAATAAGAACATGCTCCTCACCGTACCACAATTATGCAAAACAGAAACTCCGTGTAATAAATAGAAGGAAAGCAAACAAGGTTTGTTACAACTACTACCTCCTAAGAAGAAAAAAAAAAGAGAGAGAGAGAAAATGAGAGAAAAAAGAAGAAGAAGAAGAAGAAGAAGAAGAAGAAGAAGAAGAAGAAGAAGAAGAAGAAGAAGAAGAAGAAGAAGAA
>JAVCKT010004372.1:5452-23075 GCA_032273925.1 Rhynchotus rufescens
GGCGGCGGACGCGCAGGGAAACCTCCCTGCGGAGCCGCTCGGGCGGCAGGAGAGGGAAGGGCACAGGCCGCGTCGGGAGGCCGCTGCGGCCACAGGCGCACCAGCCCCGAGATGCTTGAAATCCCATGGGATCTCCACGGCCGACAGGCCCAGATTTGCAGCCCAGGGCAGGTGGGCCCAGGTGGGCTTTAACCCCTGCTCTGCTGTCCCAGCCCTTCCCCGCTTGCCAACAGGACCTCAGCACATGCAGACTGTGTACAGATTCGTTTGGGCCCTGCCTTAGGGAGAAGGGCAACCAGCCACCCAAAAGAAACCCCCAGGAGAAACCCAGTAATCAGGAACACATGTTTTGGTACAGAGATGGAGCCAACACTGCTTCCCTTTCCAGGGCACAAAAACATCCTGGCAAAGCTGAGAACCAGACACTGTTTTTAAAACAATATTTAACCTAATTCAGCTCTAATGTAAGTTAAGTTTTGCACAGAAAGAAGCAACTTACTTTTTTTTTTTTTCTTTTTTTATTTTTTTGCTTATCCCCTATCCAGCACCTTTTTTTTTCCAGGTATTCAAAATAGCTGGGAATTTAAAAAAAAAAAAAAAAAAAAGCAACATATCCCCAAGTCGCTCTATAAAAACAAGCATTTGCTGAGCTACAAAAGTGAGAATCAGACTGTACCATTTCCAGAGCTGGTTTTCCATGTGTGCATTATCAACGGCCCGATGACACACACCGCCACAATTCTCTTGTTTGGAGATGCTGCAGTTCATCTCGCCCTGGCCCTTGACGGTCCAGAGAATTGAGCACTGAAGTATAAGCAAGTTGTCAGATAATTTAATAAATTGTTAAGCCTGTGTACCTTGTGCGTGCGTGCGTGTGTGTGTGTGTGTGTGTGTATACATATTCAGGAAAGAGAAAGTAAATTTAAAACAAGTATTTCAATAATAAGTGAGTGCTACAAAATAATATTTTTCCTCCTAAATGCTTGGATAAAGAAACTTTTGCTAGTCTCTGAATTTGGCTTTCACAGCTACATCATCAAGCAATATCCTACCCAATAAAAATATTCCTGCAGAATTTAATAACTACATCTATAACACCTTGTCTGAGGTTCAAAAGCCTTGGAAATTAAAATATGGCAAAGGCAGAATTTATGACAACTCTGTGAAGTAATGTCTATGTATACATTCCCTCTTAATATCATGATTAATTTACTGCAACATCTATCCTATAACAAAGGTAAGTTATTGGCTCTCCCATTCAGACAATGTCCCGCCCCGGCGGGCAGCTCCCGGCCGCTGCGGCTGCTGGACCGCGCTCTGCCGGCCCAGTGATGCTAACCAGAAAGTCAGGGCTCAGATGTGTTAACAGCTTCAAGCTCTTTGCAACACTCCCCATAAGCCATAAGCAAATATGATATTGCAAAACGCCTTGTCATCACCCTCTCCCTGCCCTTCCCAACACGTACACTCCTCTTGAAGGGATCTTTTCTCTCCAATAGAACCTTTGAGGTGCTGAAACCTTATTGCTCTGGCATTTTACTTCCATTCTGCAATAGAAAATAGCAGGGGAAGATGTCCACTGTTGCACAAGCAATTCTTTTTACAACCTAACGTTATTTGGTTAGCTTTCCCTATATATTTAATTATTTCAAGGATAATTGATCTTTATAAAGTAGAGATCTCCAAGTTACAGCTACCTGTTCGCAGCATAATCTGATAAATCTACTCCTAAAATAACAAAACTTCCACACTGAAGGGTACCAACCACAGAAGATCACTCAAAGGAAAATTTCATAAATCTCATTTCACAAACTTGCATGCACACAATCGCATCTCTAACTTTCTCAGCTCTGTAATGGAAAAACGTCTTCAAAAGTTGAGTCCATTTAACTGACATTCTTCTACTGAAAAGACAAAGTTTGTAGTTTTAACAATTTCAGAGAAAAAACATGTACCATTTTCCAGTATTATTCCACAATCAAAAAGATATTCATCAGTAAATTTTAATATCCAATCCTCCTTTATCTTCTCCCATTGCTATTCCTAGTCACACTCTTTTGCAGGTTTAAATAACCCTCAGTCAAATCCCGAGCAATATAGACTACATGCCCATTCGGTCACTGCGTCTATCGTATCTACTGGCATGTTCACGTATGGCAAACAACCTCAATAGGTTTCCCAGCATAGCTGCTCTGGAACCTTCATATCAGAATAAGAGTTTGTACAAGCAAGCACATAAATTATTTAGAAATGAAAGGACATTTTATTCATGTGTATAAGAAGCACTATTTAGGAACAGTTTTTCTTATCAGTTCCCCTATGTATACAAGAAACAAATAATTTGCTCTTTCAGTCTTAGTTCAACAACCCTTAGCTCTTCCATGAATTTCTTCTGGTTTGCCTGGGATCTTTTTTAGGCTTCCCTGGGAATTATAGGATATTCTAAGAGCTACAGAGAACCATAACCGCATGTTACTTTTGTGAGAAGATCTCTATAGGCACTCAAAACTTAGCCAGTCTGGACTGCGCATCAAAGGCCTCTAGAGGAACAAGGGACATCTCAGCTGGGATTGTCATCTAAATTCAGTGAAATTTCCTGCTCCTTTTCAGTAAGACCCCAATGAAGGGTTCAGAGAGTCAGCAGAAGGAAAGAAGATTTCTCTAAAGGTCACATTCAAATGATTCTAAACAAATGATTATTTTTGGTGCTGACCTCTTTGGTATCAACTGGAACTCTGCCTGAGAAAATGGCTTCAGGACTCTGCCACTGGTTTGTTTGTAGAGTAGCACAGGAAATATGTAAATAAATTAAATTTATGACTAAGTGCCAAGCATTTGAGAACGCCTGTATACCAGTTTCTATAATATTCTCTGCTACACAATTAGGATTGCCAGAACCTAACTCTAGCACTAAAATCCCTTTTGAAAGCAGACACCAGCCAGCCTCTGATAGGCTTGCCATCACCTCAAACCATCGCACATGTTCACACATTATCAGCCTCTGCCCAGCATGAAGCTAGTCTGAAATTTCAGTAACAATTAATGGTAGGACATTCACTTGCCTCTCCACAGAGGGCACACAAACTGGAGGTTTCACTCTCAGAGAAGTTAATACAGAAAAAAAAAATACATTATTTTACATAAACAATTTACACTTTCCATTTGCCCCAGTACTAGGCCCAGTCAAGCTCTCCTTCTTTGCCAGAGTCATCAGAGTTTCCCCAGTAAAAGAAAGGACCTGATCCCAGCAGGAAGAAATATTTTCTGAAATACTTTCTGAAAAAGCAAGACTTGCACTACCAACACAGCACAATCATGAATCCTAGAGCCACATGGGCAAATTTTAAAATTTATATCCCTGCTAACTAGAGACAGGCTCAAACCAAAACCACAAATATGAAGAAAGTCTGAATTCAGATCAGAACTGGAGCTCACACCCCAGCTCTGCTCCTAACAAAGGCTTTTCAAAACTCCTCCAGCGTTTGCTCCATGCAGGGGAAATGAGTTTAATGCAGCTTTGGGGATTTGTTTAGCTGTTCAAACCTTTGATTCAAAGTCTGCGGATAGCATTTTAGTCGCTACAAAGAAACAGACGTTTTCTGAGGAGCTGCCTCCCCTGCTCGGATGGTCGTTCACCTTAATCCTTTCTAAGCGCCTGGGTTACTGCACTGCACGTGCCACGGCTGCGAAGGCCCCTCGCGCGTCTCCTCCTCCTCCTCCCGCGCGCAGCACCAGAGCACTAGGCACGCGGCCCAAGCAGGGCGCCCGGCGCAGCGCCGAGCTGGGTGAACGCATCACATTCCCACAGAGCTGTTCCTCATTCCTGGACAGTATAAAGCAGCTCCTGAGAATTAACAGACTGCTTTTCTGCTTGGGCACATTGGATATTACAACCCTGAACTCCACTCCAAGCAAGGCAGCAACTGCCTGGCCCCGAAGCAGCCTGTGAGATGACCAAAGCACCAAGTTGCTCTTCGTGTGGCCAGTGCGTGCAGGGCCACCCCATGTCCTCTCCTCAGAATAGTCATGTCCTGCACGAGGGGCTGCTCCACCAGCTTCCCAATCACCAACAGGGGAAGGAGCAGCTCTGAGAAGAAGCTCCCTCTGCACCATGCTCTTGTGGGGACAAGGGAGCCGAGGATGTCCCGGGGCATCTGCTGCTCACACACACACCCCCAACCCAGCTCTGTTTCCCCACCAAGGTTGTGGAGTTTCTGAACAATGTGGTCTTTAAGGCACATTAGGGCAAAGGGAATGGCCCATAAAATGCAAGTAGATTAAACACTGGAGACCTGAAAGAGCTGGAGCTGGGAGGGAAATAAAGTAGCATGGGACAGCTGCCAAGGAAGCTCAGAGCACTGGTTAGGTGGACACAAACTCTCTGAAAAACAAATGCCCAACTCGCCCAACCCTAACACCCAAACCAACACACAGTGACCCCAGACACACTGCTCAAAGTCTCCAAAACCATAGGACTATTTGATTAAATCCATTCTTTGATTCAAAATTCAGAACACTCATCTTTGAACACATAACAAGAGGTTTACAGTGGCCATTAACTCCTCCTTAGCCAGGCAGAATTTGTCTGTTATCTCTCCATCCGTAGGAGGGGAGGTGGGAGATAGTGGCTGGATGTGCCTGGAGGGACCGCTCTGCTCCCTGGGCAGCTGTGCTTGCTGCAAAGGGAAAAGGGACAGTCACATTGTCTCTGGCACCAGCCCCGACCTGGGCTCACTGTTGTTCCACAGAACAAATGCTGCTCTCACCGAGAACCCTGTGGCAACAGCTCCATCCTACATCCTGGACATCCCGGAGAGTATCCAGCACCCAGACCATCGCCCACCACCTCTACATCACTGCAAAGCAGGGCAGAGGGGAGGGAGGAGGGTTCATTAACACAGACTAATTAACCTGCGCCACTCTGTGCTGCAAGGAGGCCGAGTTCACCCTCCTTATAAGGCTCTGTTACAGAGCCAGTGCAAACACGAGGCCACTGCTTTGACTCACCACTGCAGTCCCTTGTAAACATTTTGACACGCATCTCTCTCACGTGCGGACTCTGCTGCTCCAAAGAATAACCTTTAAGAGGAGGGTAATGTCACTACTCAAGTGAACAGAGAGGAGCTCATCTCCCCGTGAAGCTCCAGGTCTAGCTGGTGCATCTGCAGTGACGGTCTTCAGCCAAGGATCAGTTTTTGGGTTTTCCTTCCCCCTTCCCTTGTGTCCATGTCATCCACCTTGACTAGCACCAATGGAAATGTAGCCCCCTCACCTTGCACCATCGGTTATGATTTATACACATAGTGTTTATGACACAGTTTATGGCACTAGCCATACACTCCATCCCTACATTTTTACTACTCTTGCCTTGCCTCATACACGATATGGTCCAGCACCACTTGCTAAGGCCTAAGTGTGAAAAATACACCACTAAAACACACAGCTTCCTGTAGACAACACACCACAAACTGTCACCACGGGAAGAAAAAAAAAGTACAAACAAAAAGGGATTTTATGATTAAAACAAAAAGGACCAAGGATAGGCCCAGAGATCCCCATGCACTGCCTGTGCTTCCGACCTGCCCAGATCCTCACCCCTTCCTGCAACAGGCGCAGGTCAAAGGACTTGGTGCATCCCATCCATACGAATGCTGGATTCGCCCGTCCCCCTCACCAAAGGGCCCTCATCCTACCCTTCTGCACGGAGCAGGAGCCTGTGCCACAAGGCGAGCAACAACCTGAGCTGCTTCCCCGGCCCAGGCGCTGCGGCACCCGGCCCTGCTCCGCAGCCTCCTCGCGTGCTCCTGTTTGATGTTTTTATTGTGAGAGAGGATCACATGAGACTGAAGGCCCAGAACACCCCATGCTGTGTGCCTTGCATTAACTGTACTTTCTCTTATGCTAGGAAAAGGCTTACATGACTTTTTTTTAATAAATATATGTCTATGAAATTTTGAAAGTGGAAAAAAACATTATAAAATCACAAGGCGGCAAGGAATACAAAGGAAAAAAAAATCTGTGAATTGCATACTTAAGAAAAATGCGTAACCAACTCCTTCATGAATTCTCTTTATACTTTCAATGACAAACGTGCACCATTCTGCTGACACAATTGCTGACGCTATTGAAAAAGTCATCCAAGGAGGCTGACTTTAGAATAAAAGTTTATAAAGAGAGGAAATTGGGATACTTCCTTCTACCTAATCAAAGCATCCTTACCATGATGGTATAGAGTCCACTTGGTCTTTTTTTAACCGACTTAGCAATAAAGACGTAATATCTGGGGACTGACTGCCACAAAGGTACTCAGTTATAAGGTAAAAATATTAAGATGGTAGTCAATAAAAAAAAGGAAAAGCAAAACACAGAGAAATGATTTAATGCCAACTAACAAGAGATTCCTGCAGTAACTCTGTGTTTCTGATATTGCTATTAATTTTTAATACTGCCATCAGATTCCATTGACTCAAATCACTGAGGAATTTTTAAGTATTTGCAATCATCAGTCAAACAAGGAGCAATTTCAGCTCTCTGCCCTTCGAACCATGAGGTATAAACTTTCAACTTCCATACAGAAGATATTTTTAAAACGAAGAGTGCATTTCCCAGAATAATGATGCTCTAATACCAAACAGCAGCTCAGTTATTCTGTGTTAAGAAACCAAAGCCCTTCTTACACAATTTCAAAGCGGCAGCTGTGACTTTGAAACCAGGAATTCATCCTGGCCACCTGCTTTATAACTAGCCAAAATAAACGTGGCAGGATGGCTCCTGTCGATAATCACGGCGTGGCAGGAGAGCCCAGGTCGTCTGCTCTCATGGCTTTGGAGCCCAGAGATCACTGGCTTCTCCAGGATCTTGGCTGGCCGAGGATTTCGGGAGCAAGCTGCATGGGGAAGCTGGGTTAAGTACTATGAGTGAGGCTGCTGTGCCCTGATTGTGGTTGGAAAGGTTGTGCTTTCTTCGATAAAAGGTATTTTCACACAGTCCATGGGACTGAACTAGAAATCATCGACTTCAAAGCCCTAGAGACAGTAGTGTGAGTCCTTGGGGTCCAGTTTCAGTGGTGACACCAGAACTGCAGGGCCTCATGTCCAACAGTGGGACCCCTAAGCGGGTGGCACGTCACACCTCTCCAGAGCCACAAGCACCACACGGGATGTCCCCGAGACCCCACAGAGCTCCAGGCCGTCCTCGAGGAGCCAAAGGCATCCGGCCTCGAGCTCACAGAGACTGAGTCACTCCCAAGTCTCAGCTCTAAAAAGGAAAAGAATTTTTACTTTAACTTCAGAAGCCGCACTACAAAGTACTACAGAAAAAGAAAATCCTCAATATTTAAAAATAAACAAACAGGTTCCTAAAAGTCTGTCTTAATATAGTGCTGCTAAAGGAGAAAAATAAAAAAAAAAATCAGGTCAGCACTACGTGTTCTTGCCTCTCTCGGCTCCTGCTCCCGTGGGCTTTGTTCACCCGCGCTGCCAAGGACACGAGGAGGAAAGCTCTGCTCCTGGGCTAGCGCAGGGAGCTTCACCCCCAGCTTCACCCAAAAGCCTCTGTGGGGTGCGACTGAACGGCTGCTGCAAGTTTATTTCTTATTTTCCCTTGCCCCCTTCCTCCTTCTTTTTCTTTCTCTATAAATTACTCTTCCTTTTGATGTGCATTCTTGCTTAAAAAAACAAATAAATAAAAATACACACATCAGGTTGAGATGAAAACCGCCCACATGCCAAGTTTGTGTTTACAAGCTTAAGAGCAAGTTTCATTTGAACACAGGTCAATGCCGCTTTAAGAAAACATCACATACCAGGAGGAAAAAAAAAAAAAAAGAAAAAAGCACCCTCACACATGGCAGAGCCCATCACAAGCAGGGAGGGATTGCGGACTCGGTCGGCGAGGCACCGAGCCAGCCCGAGGAGCCCTTTGAAGTTAGAAAAACATCCTCTGGTCGGAGCACATTTGTGGAGCCGTGGGACAGGCGCTTTAAACAACATTCGCTCGCGATCACCTGCGGCGCGCCGGTGCTCCGGCGTCGCAACCCTTCCCGTGCCGCGCGCCGCGCTCCCCACGGACACTGCGCTGGAGAGCGGGCCGCGCGCCTGCCCCGGCTCGAGCGCAGCCCCGTGCGGACACAGCTGCGCTGCCTCCACACGTGGTGCGGCTCTCCCCAGCCCTGGGCCTTGTGCCCTTGCTCACCGCAGCGTTGCTGCTGCCCGAGAGGCGCCCGCGCGGCTCCCATCTCTGGGGGAGCTGCCCCGCGCGGCTCCCATCTCTGGAGGAGCTGCCCCGCGCGGCTCCCATCTCAGCTGCTCCCAGAGGAGCTGTCCCGCGCGGCTCCCATGTCCCGGAGGAGCTGCCCACCGCCCGCTCTTCAGTTACGGGCAAAGCCCGGGCTTGTCACAGCGCGGCCTTCAGGTCCCGCCACTCCTGGACAGTGAAAGCCACAAACTGGGGACGCGCTTGAGCAGCACCCCTGTACGCAGCAGCAGCGCCACACGCTGAAGCCTGGTTACCCCTCCTGCCTGGTAGTGCTGGGCAATTTAAACTCGCCTTTACTTGCGCCTTCTGTCACACGGCTCCCTCGGGCATCAAGCTCATTCGGGCTTCTAAGGTTACAGCTAAGCAATACACAATCCAACTAACAGCTAAAACAGCACATCTGGACAACACGTTAAGGCTGATGACTACACGTCAATGATATCCCCTTTGTAGCATCAGCAGATACAATATTGCCCCCTCAGCTGCTGCCTTGCCTTTTTCTGCCCTGTTATCTGCACCATGTTTTAACCCAGGAGCGACTGCTTCCCGGTGCAAAGCCTAGCACAATAGCTTAGACAGTGACAGATCTCATTTACTTCTTCATTCAAAAAGGAAAAAAATTACTCTGCAAACTATGAAAACCATGTGCTGCCTTCATAAGTACTCAGCAGTGCTTCAGGAATAGCCTTCCTTAAAACAAGCTTTCTAAGCTAGCTGCAAAATTACACGGCTAATTACAGATGAGTATTTAAGTGGCAATAAAATTGTGAAAACTTCTATGAACCTGTCAGAAGAAAAAAATGAATCAGCCAAATTGCCTCTGCAGAGCAAGTGTACCTCAGCATCACACTTCAGTGCAGCTTCCAGACAGCTGCCCCACTCGAGACTTCCCTTCTCTTCCTCTCCTGGGGCAAATAACCTGATACAAAACCACTGAAAGCCATGAGAGGTTTCCTCTCTATTGAAGCAGGGCTTTCAATTCATAACCTACATGTCCAGAAAAATATTGCAAAAGTTTTCAAGATGATACAGAACTACTTGCCCAACTGCACTGAGTTAGCTAAAAATACGCTCCTTAACATAGTTAGTTAATGTAGTAGTTTATTCTGAAAAACTTGTTTCACATGTGCACATCAGGAACCAGACCTTGCACATTAGTTTTACCTAAACACAAACGCTTTGACTGAGATAACCTGTGAGGTTTACCCTCAAAATAAAATTAAATATTCAGCATGGCTAAATGAGGCACAGTTTTTTCCATGGGAAAATATCAAAGCGTTATTTATTTTTCTGTAAGTACTTGTTTTGAAAAGCCCTTCCTCCCCACCTGGGCTTCGGCTAAAAGCCACAATCTACATTTAAACAGTGTGTATGCTTTCGAAAACTATCAATCACCTTTTCAAAAAACAAAAAGCAAAACAAAACCAAAAAACACCTCAGAAGCATATGAAATTATTTGATCCACTTTTCATATAGAGAGTCTAAGGCTGACCGTAAAGAAATAGGCAGGCTCCCAGTACAAACTTACCCAGATTACATCAAAGACCTTCCTCTAGGATCAGAGCATTGATTTCTTCAATGCTTTTTAGAATTTCTTCCAGGACATTCTGGGTTATTGCCTTAGACCTTGCTCAGCTGGAATGACAGATACTCTGTTTGCTGGACTGTGATGTTCTCTTTATAGGGGAACGAGTGTCTGTAGTTTATATACACGTACTCTATGTGAGTAGAGAGGGACTTGGAAAGTTCACAAGCAAAATTATTATTTATTGTTTCAAAAAGAGAGTGGTTTATCACAGAAGTACTGATATAGGCTCAACCACAGCATCTTATGCAATACAGAGACTGCTTGTTATTCTGCAAGCTCAGGACTGGGGCACTCTGTGCTCAGAGAAAACGCCAGCTCCCCCAAACAGGCCTTTCTTCTTTATATGGCATTTGGGGCGTAAAACCGAGTTTTACAACTGCTACGCTCTTTACTTAACTCCTTTGAAATTAACCTTTAAGGTTAATGAAAGGTTTTCAAGGCAGGATAGCAGGAAGCGCCTCAGTCCTTATCCACCACCAGGAAATCCTTGGGGAATCAGATGGCAAAGCCTGCGCGGGCAGCACGACACAGCAGCCTGCGTCCGCCTTCCTCCCCCGGTGCAGACCTGTCACCTCAGCACCACTCATCCTTCGCATCAGAGCCGGGATCAAAAGATCCGAGGCTGCTCCCAAATCCCATTTCTCCTGCAAGACGGTACTTTGTTCTGTCACTTCCCCACTGAGTCTATCCCCTTATTTTATGCCTCCCAGCGTGTGTGGCTGCACCCCAAGATCAAACACCCATGCTTGATTTTCTTTCACAGATCTTGAATCGCAGCGTTACACTTTAATAGGAACCTCAACATACTTAATCCCTTTAAAGCTGCCACAGTAATGCCCCCAAATGCATTAAATTCCACCCTAATCACAAAACACGAAGTATTTCTCCGGATGGACGGTGCCCAGGCTGTTCTGACCACATGCCGATCCACCTAGGAGCTAAAGTTACACGGGCTGCGTACAGTTGCTAGCTGGAAGCCCAAGGTTACAGGGCTGAAGAGTCCTCCGTCGTAAATTGTGCTCAGGACGTGACCGATCTCCTCCCAGGTTTTCAAGAAGTCTCCCTCATTCTCCGGGGATTCTCACCGCAAGCGATGCAGGGGCCAGCGCTGCTGAGCTCCGAGGGCCAAATTGTGCTGCGGCCCGAGGAGAGGCCGGGCGCAGGGCGCGGAGCAGCGCACGGTGCCAGGCTGAGCGGCGGCACGCAAGCACGCGCTGGCACCGCGCGGCCCCCGCGAGCCGCCGCTCGCCAACCCCTCGCTTCCCACATACCTGCGATGGCTCTGAAGTCTTTCTGCTAACGAAGAAGTCAAATCTCAGGCTTCGGCCAGGCCTGTGCACGAATGGGGAAGGAACAACCTCTCCCCAGACTTTCAGGGCAGAAAGGGCACTTTTGGAGAGGGCCCTTTGCAGCCTGGCGCGCGAGCTTGGCAGCTCCACCGCACACTCAGGCCGACTGCGGCTGCAGAAGAGCCCTTGGAGAAAATGATCCAACTATGGGGGTTGTGAGGAGGAGCAGCAACACTGCTCGCCTGGTGAGTCTTATTCACAAGAATTTCAGGTTTCAGCAGCAACTTCTCCTCAGACAAGTGCAGCAGGGCCTGGGCCTGGATCAGAGAGGAGGGGGCCCTGCCTTGGCCCTGCCAAGGGCTTGGTCTGGTAGCATCTTCTGGGTACATTACTACTAATCTCTCCTTGGGCATTGAGATCTAAAGCGCTGATAACATTTCAGTCTCTCCTGGCCACAGTCTCCTAATGAACAAAAGGATTTAATCTGCCAGAAATCTTACAGCTTAAAATAACAGGACCATTTACACACCATAGACCACTGCACAGAGAAAATCAGTGGCACACTCAGCTGTTGTAGGACCTCCCAACAAGACACTACAACATTCTCTTCCTTGAAAGATTAGATTCTCTAGGACTAACAGGATTGAAAGGACTAAAGGACCCCTCAATGGGCACATGAGGGGACCAGGACAGCAAGAGATGAACCTCCCGAAGTTGTTTCCCCCTGCTCTTGGATTACACTGTAGTAGAAGGAGCCACACCAGGCAGCCCCACTGGCGTCCCACCACTGCAAGACAAACGTCGTGGGATGTTCCAACACAAACACGCGCTGCTGGCTCAGAAATGAGACACAACCAAGACCGTGCGTTTGGAACTTGGTTAATAATTCTTGAATGGAACACAGCCCAACTCAACCTCCCATCGCTGTAGTTACTCCGTGGGAGTAAACACAAGCTTAGTTTTGCTGCCAATGTTGGCAGATGTAACTAAATAAATAGGCAAGGGAAGTCTATTTGACCATTCTTCATGTTCAATTTTCAAACAAAACCTATACCTTATTTCACAGTAAAAAGTATTTATAGATATCACATGATCTGAGGACTCCTGAGTTTTCAGGAGAGCCAGTATGCTTAACATAAACTTAAAAAAGCAATTAATTACAGAAAATTATTTAAAGTAATTTACATTTCAACATCTACCATTTACTTCTTGACCAGGTTTTGACGCTAACATTCAGGAAACATAACTCATCCATAATATTTTCTATAAAGGCCAACAGCTGCAGCAAGGGGAGCAATAATTCATTTTGATTTAAATATCATCACTGAACAATTATTTCCCAGCTTTGGAAAGACTCTTACAAGGTTTCAGTGCTCAAGAGATTTTTCTTTCCTCTCTTCCTAACTCAATTCAAAAGAAACCATAAAAGTCAACTAAGATCATCTTCTGAAGGGTGCCTACAACCATCCACTTACTGAGCTCCTCCTGGGTCTTATTACAGATCTCACAGAAAGCCACAGAAGAACTTTCTGCTAATGAATTCTACTCTGAAGAACATTCCCATATGTCAAGAATCACGTGCAAAAAAAAAAAAAAAATCTTGTTACAGGCAAAGTTTAGTATAAAACCTGGACCAAATTATTTGCATTTAAAGTCATTAAAGAGTATAATACAGTGTTGGTACTTCTCACCCTCAACCAAGGCTTCTCATTTAGAACAATTAAGATTAAGCTAAGCCAGGAGGAACTATTCAGCAGCCCAAGAGACACAGCTTTCTAAGGTAACCTAGAGGAGGACTTCACTTAGCTCTAGCCAGAACCTGCTTCCTTCTTACAACCTAAATAACCCATCTGGAGCAGGCAGGGGAAAGAGGGTTGCGAGAGATTTTGGGAGTGTTGCTTTAATTAGGTTGTTTGCAGAAACTTCATGGGCTATTCAACTTTCCAATCAACTTCCCCAAATTAAGTATGCACCACATTAAGCCTAAAATACCTTTAAAACAAACCCAGATTAAATGCAGATTGTCTTCCACCCACCTCCTCCATGTGGCTCAAGCAAAGTCAACTTTTAATTTCATAACACAAAATATTTAATTTATGCTTTTCTTCATATGTCAATTTAACCTCCGGCACATAGCTTTGAAACCATGTAAGGATGTCTAAAACTTTCCATATGGCAACTGAATTGTGGCTTTTAATTGCACCAACTGGTATCATTCAAGGATAATTCCCTTGGAATCTAGCTTTCTGCTACAGCATTGGCCAATTCACTAATCTCATCACCATGGCACTAATACTTGCAGAGACTCTTTGAGTGTTAATATTCATATTGTAATTTACCCAAACCATAGCTGTCAAGACATACTATGTGCACTCCTAATTAAATTATCTTGGTTTGTTGGCACCAAACTTCAACACTACAGAAGGTTCTGCTTCTCCCTCTCTCATACAAAGTTTTGCATTTTTATTTTGAATATCAGATACAGCGTACTTGATATATCAAAATATTTTTTCAATGATACCAGTATCTAAGACTGGCAAGCCTATCGTTTCTTTTAATCCTCAGAGTCAGTACAATTAATTAGCTACACAATACCTACACTAATGTACTTGAAAACATTTGAGTTAAAAAGATCTCCTAAAGTAGTCACCCAAGGAAATTTTTAATTGATCTTGTCACCATATCAATAAGGCAACAGTCTGTCAAATGCCATTCTACCCATGAAATGACCCTGAAGTGGTGTTACAATTAAATCTTCCACTTAGCAGCCTTCAAAGCACAGTAGATACAGACCACTGGAGTCTCTTGGCTGGGTTTTACTATCTACGTTTTGGACACAAACCCCACACAATAATCCTTCCTGGGGCTACACACTTTCACAGGGTCACATCCGTGCACCCACACGCTCTGACAGTAGAGGGCTATGAAAGGTCTTGGCAGAAGGCTCCTTTGGGATTTTTATTAATAATATACTTATTATTATTAAAGAAAGACCCTGCTGGAGGAGCAGGGAGGATGACAGGGCGCACTCTGCTCCCAGCCCCTTAATGTCATGGGCAGCTACAGGCAGAGGGTCCCACCTCAGAGGCAAGGAGGTGCCTCAGCACTGGGTTCCTCCCAGACCAGGCAGGGAGCTCTTAATGAACATCATTTGGGCTTGAAGATGAGGATCAACAGCACCAAATGGCCCTTACAATAAAACTGGAAAGCTGAAGTCCTGTTTTTTTCCTAACATGATAACTTCCAACTTGGATCTGTGCGAACTGGTCAAAAATTAATTAAAAACAACAGATTTTTTTCAAGCCCAAACTCTGATCTCAATGAGACATGCAAGCAAGAAACGAGTAGAATTTCTTACGGCTTTGAAGATAAAAGTAAATTGAACTAAGCAAATGTCATATTTAAAAAATTTCCCCTCTAGCACAGAGACACTTCTCAGTTAAATAAATAAAGATATATATATACACACACACACACACACACACACGTATATTCCCAAACACTGCTGATCTGCAGAAATAGTTTGCAGAAGTAAATACACTGAATAAATTAAAAGTTATTGAAGATAAGCCACAAGGTGCCACAAAACATGTCCTTTCCTCCAGCTGCAAGTTCACCCGTGAATAAAGCAGTGAAAGAACCTCATTGCTCTGGCTCTAATGCATTTACAGCCTCAGCGGTTTCAGCTGTCTTTGAAAGCAGAGGACAGCCGAGGACCTCGCACCTTCCGCGGGTGCCTCAGAAGCCCCGTTTCTGCAATGCCGGGCAGCGGAAGGGCAGGCTGCAGCCCAGCCGCCACCTCCACCCCAGTTAAAGCACCTGGACAGGGCAGCTCCAGTTGGGTCGGTGCCACCAGCTTCGCGAGACGCCACCTCCAGGCAGGACACCTGAGGCGGATGCACATAACTCCCTCACCCAGGGGGTCAGGGCTGTGAGACCCTTCCCAGGTGGCTGCCTAGCTTGGCAGGAACTTGCTGCCTCCCCAGGACCACAGCTGAGGAGCGTCTGCTCCAACCAAGACCTTCCCAAAGCTTCAGGGAGGGAAGAGCTGTCACTTACTTGAGCCCTACCTGTGCAAACACCCCTTGAGTGTGTGACACAGAGCCCTCTCCCTGCTCCACACTCACTCCTGAGACATTCAAGTGTCAGAGAGCACGGACTAAACACTAGGATTTCCCCTCCAGTCCCAGCTACACAAATCCCTCAGAGCTTCAGCATCTCCATCCTTGGATGAGAAAGTTAAGCCAAACATTTCAGAGTGTCTGTTCTTGAGGAAAACAGCCTTCCAGCTCCAACTGACATGGGATTTTTGGCTTTTATAGAGCAATATAAGTCAAATTTAACTATCACTTGCAAGTTCTAATCAAAATGATCCAAATCTTCAAAGTTGCAGACTTGGAAGCAACTGAGCGCTCTCCTCTCCCATCAGAAGGTCATTGGAAGTACACTGGATTGCACAAAAAAAGCCTGAAGTACTAATGAAACCACCACCATCAACAAAACTTCAGTGAAGGATTCCTCAGAGGAAAATTACTGCTAGCACTATTGTTTTTTTAAACTCACTGGATGTTTCTCTAAATCCAAATATCATTTTCATCAGTGTTTGATCTAACTATTTCTGCCATAAATCAAATGCAGCCATTATGATCTATTTCAGAGAGAGAGAGGGGGAAAAAAAAAAAAAAAAAAAAAAGCTTTTAACAAGAAGCCAAACTCTCGGCCATGGCACAATAAACCTGCTCCGCTCCACAGACCCTCGCAAGCAACCAAGGGGTTGGAGTTTTTAAACAGTAAGGGGAATAGCTCTTGCCTGATTCAAGTGCAACAAGACCTCGCTGTTTGGGAACACACAGTTGTCCCCTACGATGGCATGTGACTGGTCAGTGGAAGTGACTAGTATTTCCACATCTTGAGGAGAATTCAGAATTCTTGGCTACAACTCACTGTGTAGCTTGCTACAATTATACAAGAGATCAAAGAGAAAATCTTGAAAGGAAACAGTTTTGCAACCTCACTTATGGAGTCAATAGTTGTGACTCCAAAATCCGTGTCATATGTGAACACAGGACACATTTGGTTCCAATGTAGCAATAGAGATGTAGCCTTCCACATGACCAAAAGTTCATGCTTTAAAGCTAAGGTAGCTGTCACAGCATTCCTGTGACAGGATGACAAATAAACTAAGTCACCAGGCAGGCTGTATCTGCAGATACCACCAGATGGATTAGGCAATAAGTTGTCAATATTTTCAAACATTTTTAAATATCTGTCTCAGAATGTCAGTAAAAAGCCCCAGGGAAACAGCGTATTCAAGCACGCAACCTATTCACAGGTTTATAACAGGAAAAAGCACGGGCTAATTTTTAGCTAATAGTTCACTAATTGCTGAGCTTTCATGGAGAGGACACCTTGAGTGAGAAAAGAAATACTCAGACTGCCTGTCATTCTTGCTGGGCAGACCACATGGAACTGAAGAGTTTTGTGAATAATGATTTGTTTTTTTTTCAGATAGCAAACTATCTCTGCAGAAGAAACTATGTTTCACAAAGCCAAGTCAGAAACTGTGACCTTTAGCTGCTGTATTTTAAACCCATGATTTTTTCCTCCGTTTAGTTTGCTGCATTTAGCTTTCTTTCCTGGAAAAATATATATGTGAAAGGTAGAGCACATATCTGAAAAGGTTGGCTCACAGAACTAGGAGGGATGGAAAAGACCTAAACACAGGCTTTTTACTCTCCCCATCTGCAACCCGCATGTATGTGCCACTTTTAATGGCTTCTCTTTTGACAGAGTTTCTCCGAGTAAAACACAGGAAAAATGACTTCCACCAACCCTACTCACAAGCTGAGCATGCAGCAAAGAATGTGCTCACCAGCTACAAACACCGGTTTCTTAGGCGCTTTTCTTCCTCCCTCTTCCACCTTACTTCCCGAGACTGCCAGACACTTCTCCCGCACTAAATGCAAGTCGGGTGGGATCTAAAGAGTCAGCGCTGGCTTCTCCCATTCTGTGCAACTTGGGTGCGCTTGTGCGGAGCGCGGCGCTGCAGAATCGCCCTCCCGCAGCCCAAGTTGCTCCTTGGCGCTGGCCGCGGCCAGGGCAGCGCGGGCGCTGCGGGGCTCTCCCGCTGCCGATCCCATCTGCCCCGCGCTCGGGTTACTCCGCCTCTGATCCAGCTCCAAGGGCTTGATCCAGAGCTCGCTCGGGTCAATGGGAGGCTTTCGGTAAACACCGCTAAGCCCTGGATCATGCCCTAAAACACCGCGAGGACCAGATCTGAGGAGCGGGCAGTTTGTTTACCTCCCATCAGGCCTTTTTGTTTAAAGAGACAACATTAAAAGAAAAAAAAAGAATCAGAGAAAGAAAGAAGCAAATGGAGCGAAGCGCGCGGCGGGGGCGCGGGGCAGCGCGCGGGGACGCGCGACACGGGGGGACCCGCGACACGGCGGGACCCGCGACACGAGGGGACCCGGGCGGGCAGCGCGACTCC
>JAVCKT010004372.1:25949-36861 GCA_032273925.1 Rhynchotus rufescens
GCTCCGGGGGAGGGAGGGGAAGGGAGAAAGAGGGGGGAAAGGGGGAGAAAAAGGAGCAGCCGCCGCGCGGCGGGGCCCGCTGCGCAGCCCGCGCGCGGCCGGAGGCGGGGAGGGGCGGAGCGGGGGGCTCCGCGTCCGCGCAGCCCCCGCAGCCCCCCGGCCGGGCAGGGAGCCTCCACCGGCGTTTCTTTGCAACTGAATAGATCGTGCTTACAAACCTCGTCCTTTTCCAGAGTGTGAATGAGTTTGGAGATTTTTTTTTTTGTTTCTTTTTAATAAAGAATAGATTAAAAGGAAACTTGCCTTTTTCTAACGAGAATTTCCACAGCCGGTAAAGCTGAAGCTTCCTTCCTCTGTTGGTCGTTATTTTGCAGTTTGTGAAAGTCGTATCTCCCTGGAGATCCCTGCAGTCCAGCTAGGAGAGATAAAAGGGAACATGGGGAGGAAAGCATCGAGCAGAGGCCAAGGCAGCTCAAGGAGCCTCATCCAGAAACAACTAGTCCAGCTCCAGGGGACTGACCCGAATGGGCCAGGTCCAAAGTGCTCCAGGAGCCCTCGGCCTCCAGAGCCCCCAGGTTCAAGGGAGAGGACTCGGGAGCTCACCTGGGAGCAAGCATGGAGCACGCCTAGGTTATAAGGAGCTGGGATGGGGTGAGGAGGGTCAGGCCTGGAGCAGCCCCTACAAGGAATTCCAGAGCGCAGAGACCTGGTGAAAGCCTGGGATGAAGTGACTGCGCCAGCGTAAGGCCATTAAATGAACCGTCCTGGGCCAAACTGTTCCTTGGGTGACTGCAAAGTCATTCCGTGCCTTGTTCCAACTATTTATCTGTCTAGCAAAGAAAAGGCACAGGCTGCAAAACGCAGCCATTGCAGCAGCATCAATAGGTTGTCAAATGGCTAATAACGTGCGTCTTTTCTGGATTGCTTTCTTTTTATGTATTTTAATAATTTATTTGGCCCATTTTTATGCTGTGTATTTAAAGTGACATATTTGTTACTTTGAAGATTGCCTCTTATTTTGGGGAGGAGAAAGAGGGGGAAAAAAAGAGATTTATTTAGATCAAGCAGCCTCCTTGGGGCATAAACCTCACCTAGACTGTGAAAACTTGTAAAATTCTCTGATGGATATTAAGCCATTTGAAATTCGATACTTTCTTCTCAGTTTGCACTACACTCCCAAGCACCTTTTTTCTAACTACATCAGCAAATTATTTGCTTGGAATAGTAGCTATCTCCCCCATTTACAAGAGATAGAGAGCACCTTTGTGGAAGTGCCCCCAAGGAGTGTGGATTTTTTGGTTGTTTCTTAGTGAAACAGTGTCCACACCATTCAACCCTTGGGGAAAAGAAGGACAGGAATTAGCAGCGTGATGAGCTTGGCTTCCACGAGGCGCCCAGATGTGCACCTGTGTCACGGCTCCGGCTGGGGACAGCGTTGGGGACAGCGTCACAGCTGCGCGCTGCGGCGCCCACCCCACGTCCCTACCGCGTGGTGAGGGGACACGGCGGGCACCTTTGGGCTGCCAGCACCAACGCAGCGCAGCCAAAGCAGACCCAGGGAAGGGCAGCTCTGATGAGAGCATCCCCACGCACAGCTCCGGGCCCAATGTACACAGAGCGGGAATCACAACTGTGAGCGGGAATCACAACTATTCTGTCCTCCTCAGGAGAAAAAAAGAGAAATTTATCTATTGTTGAGGAGTGAAATCTTGATGATCTCAGGGAGTTCTTGCTCAGACACATTCCAGTTGCCTTCAGCAGGCTTTAGCATGATATAACAACTGAAACAGGACCTCCAGCCTCGGCTCTGTGGAATTACAACGATGCTCTGAACTAGGGGACTCCGAGGCACACTAAGCTTTTTGTTTTTCCTTCCATGGAGTCAGAAGTGTGTTAAGTAGTGACGTCTAGTAAAATATCAGAGTAAAGTACACCATTCATAAAAGAGTGCTAATGATTAAAGGGTCTCTAATTCAACCCGGTGACCCCAGAGGAATTCTTGAAGTTGCAAAGCCATGACGTGGGGTATTAGTCACTGCCCTTTCAGTGGTGCTGACCATGCTCTGCTCTTCCAGAGGATGGAAAGCAGTTTGGAACCTTGACATAATATAAGCAAGTTGATAACATGAAATAAAAGTGTCTTACTAAGAAACAAGTGAATAAGACCACTCAGGGAATTAATTTCCAATAGTGGATGCATAGGAAAATTAACGACAATATTTACAATATCAAATTTGCTAAACCAAAAAGAAACCTGTCTGGACCATTGAAGGTTGTTTTAATGCCCCTATGGAGGGGAGTCTTTCCATACCAAGATACCAGACTAAACCTGTGTCTAGTTTGAGTCTATATGTGCATATTGGGTATGTACAAATAATAGACACAAATAAAAGCTGGCTTGCTGCACAGCAGTTAAGTCTGAAAAATGGTTCCAATTTAATACGCACCTACGGATGGCTAAACACGGTGCAAGTCAACATGAAAGCAAGCGTCTGAAAAGCCACCGCACAGGGTATAGGTGCCCTAAGGCAGAGCGAGGGCGCAGCAGCCTGGAGCTGCCCATCCCCGCATCCCGCCGTGGGGCAGGGCTCGCCCGCCAGCCCGGCCTGTGCCCACGGCCTGAGCGGCCCCACAACCGGCCTCCGTCCGCAGCCGGCGCGAGCCCCCCTGGCCAAAGGGGCGGGCGATGCTCGGCCAGCCTTGCTGCCCGCCACCGCTGAGACATCTTTGCCACTTCTTACTGGCATATTTTAAGGAAATGCAGCCCATTTGTCAAAGGAAAAACATACACTACCCTGCATTTCTAAAGAGGCCACTAGCACTCACTGCTCTGCTGCCTTGCAGGGACATTGGGAACATATCAAAGCTCTGAAGCTTTTGGGATCACTGTCATCCAGCCTGATGGAGGATTCTGAGCCCAGCACTCCAGATCAAGGGGATGCACCCACCACCCACACCTGTGTTTCAGCTACCTTCCAATCCATTGCATGTTTTGACACCAGTAAAGAAGAGCCCACAGCAACATCTCTTCAACCACGGCATAAATCTCTATCCCGAGGGCCACAATCCTGGACTTACAGGTGGGAACGATTCTTTTCATACCATCTCAGTTTTGTTTTGGTGACCAAACAAGTTCTCTGATTGCCCATTGCCAAGACCCACAAGCAAAGCTCCTGTTCCAGAAGACTCACTGTCACAAGACGCCCTGTCTCAGCTGTTGGGTCTCTCTCTTTGCTACCTATTGTCTTGGCAGCCTTTTGAGCACTTTTGCCTCAGGCATTTTTGCAATCTGGCATGTCAGCACCTACTGGCTTTAGCAACTTGGCTTGTTGCCTCAGAGCTTTGGCATGACCCTGCACTGTGGCATCCTTTCAGCTGCAAACCTACTTGCTTTGCAGGTTCTCTTGGTGATATGTTCTTTTCTTTTTTGAAGGATGTCAGCAACTGCCTTGACCCCGGGGGGAAGGAAGACTGATCAGCACATGCAAACAGTGTTGGTGCAGTAGAGATGCCTATCGCAGATGAGCACATTCATTGCATCACCTGCCCAAGGAGGAGACTTGCTGTGTTGGAAAGCCAGATATCACTGCAAATGCTGGGTACCATGAGGAATTCTTCCAGGTCTTCTTCCAGGGTGCTTATCCCTGCACTTCTGAGAGCCGTGCCAATCTCGATGGTGCTCTGGAAAAATCCCTGGCAAATTTTGTAGCCCCAGACTGCTGAACACTGTGCCTCCACACTCCAGTGAGAGTAGCTTCTGTCAGCAAAGGATCTTCTCTTCCACCTCTTCCTGCACAGGGAGCCCTTGGCTTTAACATGTGATGGTGCTGGGCTGGTTCAGCACATGAGGAGATTTCCATCAGCAGGAGACAACTGGGCGTCCTTTGATCTGCCTCCGTTAAAGTATTTATTCCCTTTCAGGTAGCAGCACCTCCTCCTTGTACTGTGCTCAGGGAAGTGCTTCTGGGAAGCCTTCAAACAGAGGAATCCACAGAGAGGAGGATAGAAGATCATCATCTTTGTCCTCACCATCAGGAAGCCCATTTCTATAACCACTTCCAATGGAAGATGGGATTTTGGTAAAATGGGAGGACTTTTCTGTAGTTGCTAATTGCTGCCTCCTTTATTCTGCAGCTTTGCATAGCCACTTCAATAAACTGACCTTCAGCTCACCAGCCTTCACCAGAAAAGGGAAAAAGATGAAGAGCAATGGCCAATGCCTAAGAAGAAGCTGTACCATACACCTGACACCATCTCTCCGTATCAGAGGAAGAAGAGTCCACTACACAGTGGACCAGGGCTTTTCCAGTGGTTGGGAAGGAACTAGCCCTTCCAGCAGACCACAATGGGGACTGGACCTAGGCTGTTCTCCAGCCTGGAATCAGCCCACAGATCCATCCCGAAGAACTCCAAGATTGCAAAGAATTACCAGGGATTTCTCTGTCCAAGTGTCCCTGGACAAAACACAGCTCCTTCCCAAAGGACATGGGCTTGCAGTTTATTTACAAAGCCAAAACACTGTGGGTGTCCTTCAGAAAACAGGCAATCCTGGAGCTATTTTAAAGACTCTTTTTCCCCTCGAGGTTTCCTTCCAGTGGATATTTTGCTAAGTGAAATCTAGTAACAACTATAATAATATGCAGAGAAAGTAGAAGCCAACACCATGTACAGTGTGCAAGAAAAGCAGATGAGTAAAAAGCAGTGCCAGGACTTCACTAATCAGCAGCTTTCCCTCAGCATCCAGGAAGTGACAGTGAGAAAGTTTTAATATAGGAGAGGATTTTTTATTTGCATTTCTTAACAATAAGGGTGGTTTATACTCCACCTGGTGTCTTTTCTCACATCATCTTTTATGGGCTTCTCCGGGTGACAAGTACCTTTGTAGCAAGGTTTTCCCCCCGCCTCTCCCCCTCGCGTGGTGCTGCGGCGCTCGCGGGCTCCGGCATCCCGGCACAAAGGGCGCATTGAGAGGCAGACAGTGGGACAGCGCCTTTGATCTGCTCCTCTAATAACTTGTGTACGTTGGTGTCCAAACGCGGCGCTCCTCGCGGGGCTGCCCGGCCGCCGAGTGAAAAGAAAACTCGGCGCGGGGGTGGCACAAGGGCTGCCGCCCAGGGAGGCGGGCAGAGCCGCGGGCAGCGCGAGCGGCAGACGCTGGCCCCGCTCTGCTCCGGCGGCGACGCGGCCGCGCTCGGGCTCTTGGCTGCACAGGGACCCCAGGGCCGGGCCTGCAGAGCCCGCGGTGCTGCGGGGGAGTCAGGCGGACCTGCGGGACGGCGCCCGCCCTTTCGCTGCCCAAACTGGCATCTTCGCCTCCCTTTTCATTCCACACCTTGCTGTTGGTCTCTGTAGGAAGCAGCTCTGGAGAAAGCTGGCATGGGAACCAAGCAGGAGCAGCTGGACCTTACAGCCGGGCAGCGCATGTGGCTTGCGGAAAGGCACTTTGGAAGAAGTGACAACCCAGAGTGACGGCGACAGAGGGGTGCGGGAAGGAGAGAAAAAGAAGTTGCTGCATCAGAGTCCTATTCTTTGCAGCCAAGGCCTAGCAAAGTGATACACACGTTTCTATTGACACATACTCATACAGCTGCAAACTTAGGAAAGCAAATGTAAGAATGGGAATCCGTATTTTGGTTCCATCTCTGGAACAAGCAGAGTTAAAACCACAGATAAAGACACTTGTTTTCTATGCAACAACCTTTGGAAAATTCTTTCACAAAACATGACAAGCTTTGGGTTCAACGTGCATTGGTTCTGCACACGGCTTCTGTGTCGGTTTTGCTTCCTTTCAATAAGCATAAAGTTTGCTGAAGTTCTGTTGCAGGATTGATACTGTGCTTACAAACAGACCTGTGTAGCAAGTGTTTAAGGTAATAAATACCTGAAGAGGATTTTAAAACATTAGCGGAACTCTACCTAGAGCTCTGTGTGAATGACAGCACTGTAAAGTGTCATGGTAAACTCCGCTCACAGCCAGATCTTACTGCGAGAGGAAATTTTACTCCGAAATAATATGGCCAGGCGCAGAGAAAGCAGAAATCACGACGGCAGCACAAATGTATGGCTACAACCAGAACAGCACAAAACTCGACCCTAAATCATTCTTGTTGCTCACTAATATTCTCCTCATTGTGCTGAGTTCATGTTAACAGGTCTGGATGTCAAAATCCCCCCCAACACCACCTTTTTTTTCCCAACTCCCCTCCTACCAAAATGCATCCCATAGACCCCATGACTGCTCATACACATAACAACATAAGAGCATCCCAAATGAGCTTACAAACAAATCTTCTGCACTGTTAAAAGGAACCTCCTGAAGTCCTGGCAGGTGGATAGACGCGGTGTGAGCAAGGAAGGCCTTTCAGCGTGCAGCTTCTCTCTCTGTCTCTTCTTTACCCATTAGCTACCAGGGCTAATGTGGCAGCTAGTGCCCACACATCGATGCAGCTGGTGGGTTTGAGCTGCACCTCTGCCCCTGCCCTCCCAGCACTGCAGCCCAGCTCCTGCGTTCAGACGGGCTGCAGCAGTTTCAACGCGGTGCAGATAACCCATGGACATGCACTTAGCTGCTCTGCTCCATGCCCTGCGTCCTTTCACGTGGCACATTTTGAAATACATGGCAGAAGCTACAGGAACTCTAGGATTTACATCAAACTAACAGGGCCCTGGTTCCTCTCCTGGCAGGCAGCAGTTTCACCGTGGTGGTTTGAACGGGCGCCAGCGCCCGCGGAGCGGAGCCGCTGCCGCCAGCGCGCGGCCGGCGCAGCAGGGACCCCCGCAGCAGGGTCCCCAGGGCTCTTCTCGCAGCAGCTCTCCTAGGTGGGAGCCCCGGGGCGCAGGGACCAGTCGTCCCGCGCGCCGGCCGCTCCGAGCTCCCTGCTCCACAGCAAGGGACTCCTTCTCCAAAGTTGCTTGAAAAATTGCCTGAAAAACAGGCAATTTTAGGAGTAACAGTTCCAAGGGGGAGGCTTGTGCTGCTTTTATGCAGTGACTGCCTCAACTCTTATTTATGCTGCCAAATTTAGATTAAAAACATCCAAATAAATGCCTGAAAATATATGAAATAGAATTAATCTACCCCTATGGTCAATAGATAGAAATAGGTGTTTCACATGACCTATTTTATATGGCTGCATTAGCTGAGATGAATCATTTTCTAGAAGGGTCTACTAGGATGTGATTTGTCTCATCTTAATATAGCTATTTAAAACAGGTCAGCTGAAAGGGCTATTCTCTCTCCCGGCTGCAAAGGCAGCCTGGGTGGCTAGATCAGAAGTAGATACTGTTGACAGGGGAGAGATGTGAGATGAGGTTTGGGGCCATTAACTGGTGTAAGGCTTGATGCTCTATTCCCTCCCTCTCATGAGCAGAGACCTTTGTTTACTCAAAAATAGTGCTCCTGCTTGCTACGTGCTGCTGAACATCTAGAAGATCAGAGGGAGCAAATTGCTTTTAAGCTGAACACTGTTCAAGCGAGCAGATATAAGCCTGAAAGATGTCACCATATACACAAGGCAGTCAATGTATGTTACACGTTATTAAGCCACCTCCTGAACAGGCTCTTACGGCTGGTGTGGAAGGTTTTAAGTTTTTCTGTTTCTGCAAAAAGCAGAAGTGTCACCTTAGAAAATTTAAATAGCATTAAAAAAACACATGAAAGACTTTCTAACCACTCTGATGTTAGGGTCCGGTCTTGCTCTAAACAAGCTTACATGAGCTCAAGGGGAAATAGGGCAGATGCCACAGAAATCTCCTGACAGAAATCTCCTACATGCACAGGAACCACCTCAGACTCAGGAACTCTCTGAATACCCTTGTTATAAGCTGGCAGATTCATGAGCCCAAGCACCACGATAAGCAAACCCTGTTGTTCTGTCCTCCCCCAGCACCTGGCTTTTGCCCACTGGTAAAGACCAATACCCTGCACAGCGATTCTTAGATTAGCTATCACAACAAGTGCATCATACCATGAGCACCTAGAGCAGCTGAAGAGCTTCCGTTGCTTCTGTGCTGATAGAGCAGAGGAAGAAAATCCCTGCATTGAGTTCAGCTAAGTCACTGAGTGGGTCTGGGGACTCTTTACTGGCTTCAAGAGAACTAGGAGGCATAATTCATTCCTTTTATGAATGAGTCATATTAATATCGCAATATTAAAGGAAAATCTTGTTTCTTATTACAGGTTCCTCATAGAGTTTGAGAATTTCCTACTGAGGGGGAAAGGCATTACTAAAGCTGGATTTAAAATCTCACAAGTCAGCATAAATCTCTGCAGACAAGGACACGCTTCAGATCTCCCCACCATTGGATTATTGCTGGATACCCTAGGGTTCTCTACAAACTCGCTTTTGTAGCACAGGCCAATGAGATGAATAATATAGATTTTGTTTAGAAATTCTATATTTTCTTCATTATAGACTCTCACATTTTATATCTCATCTTTCAGACAGTTGAAATGTACACTCAGAATTATGGCACCCTGGCTAATTGCTTGAAGTAATACATCACTGCACATACTTGAAGTATTTCAGTCTTAAACCCTAAACCAAACAGGATTAACAACGTGAAAGATAACACAGAGTGCCAGTTTGTTGTAGGCAAAACAAGAGGCCTAAAAGATATTACACAGATGCCAGCACCACTGAAACTGCCAGAAGGGCCTAAAAATGTAGGATGTCCTTCTAATTCAAACATATTAAAGAACAGAGGAAGCAGATAATACAGAAAAAAATATTTAGCAAAAAATGATCAGCAATACCTCTTGGACAGTTAGTCTCTGACTTATTCTTTGTTAAAGCCAGCGTCGCCTGTCCCTGTCCCACAGCCTCCTGGCTGCCCAGTCAACCAGATGGCATATTCCAGCTTTTCTGTTGTGTCTTGCACTGCAGCATATACTTCTACATATTCTGCTATGTTATCTTACTCTTTCTCACATGGATTAGTTCTTAGTATTTGGTTTTCAGCTGGATCCAAGACTACAATGGTTTGCAGGTGGCCCTCTTTTCCCTGGAAAATAGTACATATATTTGGAATTCTATCTTCTTTGCTGGATTGAAATCTTCTCTCTTTCACACTGCTTTTTTTTCCCACAGCTTCTCTGGTAAGGTTTGCCTACCTGACTGCAGGCCATCACTTCTAACATTTCATCCCAACGTCTAGCAACTGTTGTCTGGTTTTGACTTCTTGCAATCCATGTTCCAACCAGACAGCACTAACACCACATACATACAAGCAACTTCATGTGTTAAGGTTGACTCTATTTCATCCCCAATATTTACTTGAAGTCACCTAAGGCACTTCACCGGGTACTACTTCTAAAGCTTCCAAAAGCACTAGTTGACCCACTTGGTGAGGCTTCCCTGCTTGATGAAGCTGTCTATATTTTATGTTTTTGAAGAGATTTTCTTACTTCTCCAAAGTCATATTAAGCCCCTGGCTTTCAGTAATCCTTTGAAGGCTTTTATTCTTCCTTATTCACGATGCTAATCTCATAAATCTCAGAAATTTGGTTTCTTTGCTTTGCACCTTCATCTTGATATCTCTGATAATCATAATTCTATTCTTAGTTTCCCTCAATAAACCACACTGTGAGAGATCAGATTCCCCAATTATATGTATCTAATTTCCATGGACACGATTTATTGATCTTCCTGCTTTAAAATATTTATTGGCATGACTAACGGTTAAAGCACATGACTCCCTCATGCTTGAGGGATCTCTCCTCCTTTCAGTCACTGCTGTGTAGCCGATGTCCTTCTGCTATGCTAAGCTTAGGGGAAATGCTGTCTACACCATCTTGCTCGTTCATGATTCTTGGGCTGGTACTTCTCCCTAGGTGTTCTTCGCAGCCTGAATGTCCTTTGTTTTGAACTTTCCCAAGACCTCCGGACTGCAATAGTTCCAATTTCATTCTCTTCATCAAGACAGACTTTGGCAGTGCTTGGGTTATTCCTCTACATGTCCATCAAACAATTTCTTCCTGTCTCTGGTTTCTGATCTTCATTGGTTAGATGGATACGGTCTCACAATATCTAGATCTCCCTACCTGCTTCCCTATCTGTCCACAATATCTCTAACTTCAAATTCCTTTCTTAATTTCTTCTAACCATTTCCCAGGCTCATTTAATATTATAATTATATAATTAAATAATAAAAAATTAATATAATTATATTATTTATAGTGCCATTTTGCAAGGAAAACCTGTTCCACCACAGATTTTATGAACAGTTCCAATTAGAAACTTAAGAGAAGACAAGGATTACATTTACAAGTGGGTTTTGTATCTTCACTGACATTACTCATCCATTTCATCTCATTAGGGCAAAGATGAATTAGAAGAATATGACAAAGTCCAGACTCTAGACAGAACAATATAATAATTCTGTATTTTATCATATTTTGAAGATTTAAGATATCATTTACAAAGTACAGCTTCCTACTCTGATTCATCTGGCTGTTTATTTGCCTTGCAACATTCATCCTCCCAGCGATTTCAGTGAGACAGAGAGGTTTTCATTGCAGAGGCATTTCAGCCTCTCTGTTCCAGACCTACAGTAAAAGAAGAGCATTTAATTTTTTGCCAGTTTCCTTTCCATGTACTAGAATACTCCCGGGTGCCTCTGATTATGCTGAACATTTTAGCTAGTTAAGGACAGTTAGCTTTATTTTATGTATTTTTATGCTGAAGATGTTTACAGTTTTTTTTAACACTTTGTTTGCTAACGTGGACTTAACAAAAACAATGTATAGCATCCAAGCTAAGCCTGAAGAATGAATGAACGAATGTTCCCATCAGATACTATAAAATAATTGAGACACAGTCTTACAAATGATATAAAATAATATAAAAGAAAACAAAACCAATGTTCAGTATTTGTATTCCTCTTTTGGCTTTACAACTGCATAGTCCCTCTG
>JAVCKT010004373.1:5474-17292 GCA_032273925.1 Rhynchotus rufescens
AATTACAAATACCAAAAAAGAAAAAAAAAAAAAAAGAAAAAAGGATCAATTGAAAGCAGAGTAAAAACTAAGCAAAGACTATTTGTTTAATACACATTTACATATGAGCTACATAAAAGATAAAAATTAAAACCAAAAGCAAACTTGGTACATATTAGTATTTCTCCGTGTCCTTATGAAGATTTATCAATTGCTTACTCTGGTATTTGGGTGGATGTGAACACAAAGAACTTTGCAACAATTAGTAGTCTACCTTTCAGAGTTAACTGCACACCTACCTAGGTGTGAACATATTTCAAGACTAGTCTGCATATCTGCTCCAGCCAGTTTCTGTGCTGTTGCTTAAATGGATCATTTCTCATTCCTTTGTTTCATTCTTCTGCACATACATAAAGAGTTTAACTTTATATATCTGAATTAGGAAAGCACCCCCAAGTCTGCAGATGAAATTACATTTCCGAGGATTTTATTTCATGGATGATTTGATTTAGCTTCCAGCCCACAGATAGGTAAAGATAATCCCTACGTTGAAGCTTTTCATAGGAATCTCTAAGCTTCTTCAGGAATAGAAAATGAAGATCCAGCATATTGGGCTGGTGTTTCTAGAACCAGTGAGACTGTTGTCCCTGTTTGCTACTACATAATAATTAGTGCCAGTGATTTGGCACTTCTGTTTTCCATTTATGTAGATTGAATGGCTTTCAAAGCATTACATTTGAGGATATTATTGTTCAAATATAATAATCACATCTCATTTGTTTTACAGACAAATTTTCAACAAGTATACTTGATCTTAGTATCTCGTGTTTCAGCTTTGGATCTCCATTGCAAGATTTAGACCTAAACTCTGATATGTTCATTCGTCATTTATACATAACAAAAAAACTCCTTACCAAACAAGATAATGAATACAGTAGCTATGAAAGACAACAATTTCAGTTTCACAACCATATAACACAGAAACCAGGTTCAAGAATGGGAGAAACTTTTTTAATTACAAAAACTGCACTGAATATATCACTTTAGTTCTGCTTCAAGGACAGGCCATGTTTTTATAGATCCTGCCTTTTTATATCCCTAATTGAAATGTAACTAACATCTTACTTGGTTTTTACTTTGGAATTCAGTGCACTGATTTGTATGAAAAAAACTGAGAGCATAGAAAATGTCACTACCAAGTTTATTTGCTTTTATCAAGGCTCAGAGGAAAGAAAGTTCCATGTCTTCCATTGTGAGAGGTTTCAGAACTTGTATTATAGAGATGAACAAAACAAAGTATTTTTTTTCCTACTACAGCAACTGTGACCTCTCACTCACTCCTAGAGTATGACCAAAGAGAAAGGAATTTGTTACACAGCTGACCTAAAATACACAGTTTTATCAGCTATGAGTATTATCTGATATTTCTTTTCCATAAGGATATTTTGATGCATGAAACTCTCCAGGTGTGCTAAACCTGTGCTGCAGACAATATATCTTTATGGAAAAAACAAAATATATATTTGCATAATTTTTCCCCAGTGTAAGATGAATCTTCTAACTTCGCATTGTTTTATCTTTAGAGGAGAATTAAGGTAAAGCTATTGTACGAAAGAGAACCAGTTTTCCTATTAAAAAAGTCTCCTAGAAAGCAAGTTCTCCTGCTTAATGAATTCCATTTCAAAGAACCGTGTGACTTTAGCACATGTATTATTATTTCTGCTTTTAAAATCAGGTGCTCCAAAGTTATCCCTGTACCACTCATGTAGTAATCATGTATGTATGTATGCATGTAGTAATCATCATGTCAGTGTTTATATATGCGGTTCGTAGCATAAGACTTAAATAGATTTATTTAGTCATGGACAGTCATAGATTTATTTAGTTCACAGAGAGTCTCCCATCACTGTTACTGATTTAAGAGCTTCAGGATTACCTTCTGTGCTCTATACATAGGCACAGTCTGTCTATTTAATCATATATATTGGATTTGTTTCTTTAAATGAAGAAAGCAAGAAAAGCAGCTCTGTCTCGGTGTCTTCCTTATCACTAACTTGTGAGAGCTGGGTAATGATTGAGTAGGTGGCTTAATGCATCAGAACACAGAAGTTCTTCAAGTGGAAGAGAGAGTAGCACGGCCAGGGGCCAAAGACTGTCTGGGTAAATGGGTGGGTGGTTTTATGCTTAGAGAAAGCTTTCTATACACAACAGTAACAACTCTGCTTGATAATAATAGGATCATATATATCCAGAATAAAAATATCAGGTTTCTAGTTTGAGTCCTCTGGGGTCCAACTTTCGGGAGCAAAACATAAAGACTTACTGTGGATTATTTTGACATTATCTTAAGCAAGGTTCTATTCACAACTTAAGAGCTTTCATCTGAAATTTGACCTATCTGGGTCAGATCTGTTTTTCCACACAAAACTTTTCAGAGGTTTGTACTGTTAGAAATTCTAAATATTGTTTTACACATAATGAAATGTCTGGGATCTCTTAGGATAAGTAGTACCTGTTTTGGATAAAGAAGGAAGGAATTTACACAGCCTTAACCTGGCTCAAAAGGTTGAGTTCAGGATTTGCAAATATTTAAATGTTATTTGCTATATCTAGATCAAGGAGCAGCTGAGCTCCCTATTGTCTAGTCTAGTGATGAGACTGAGCATCTGGCAATATTGCTATATTACAACTTCCTTCCAATCTTGAACACTCAAATTGTATTGTTTTTTTTTGTGCAATATTAAGTGCACACTAAATTTAATCCGCTATGGAGACAGGAGGTGTCCATCAAGGACTTCCAGAGATAGTTTGAAAACCATTTCTGAATTCACAAACATACAAAAATGTCCAAATGATATCACAAATCTAGAGCATATATACCCCTAAATAAATTAATTCTGCACTGCAAACAAAAAGATAGACTCTTTTAAATAATTCCTCAGTAATGAAATTCCTTTTATACAATTCTCTAGTAAATAGTAATCTAACCAATGCATCCTATTTATTAAGTAGAAATGAGGTATTTTATAAAAAATCTGCTCAACTAGAAAGACAGTGAGGCTTCTCAAGTCAACATGGCAATACATGTTGATGTTTTGTTTTTAACTATCCAATAAGATTGCTCAGTTTAACAGGTCACTCAGACTTTTTCAGGCTCTCTTAGTAATGGTGGGACAGGCAAATGCACCAGATAGGCTTTTTAAGTAACTGCACAGATAAAGTCTGGACAGTTTTACTATATATGACTTGCCAGCTCAAGCAGAGAGACTGACAGTGTGGAAACAGCTTGTCAGAGCTCAGGTCATGGTTAAAAACTGCTAATGTTAATGCTGACAGCCTGTAAAGTCACTGCTACCCATGATACCTTTAGTCAAGTTATAAAACAGGCTTGGGGTCTATATTTATTTCCATCTTATTCACCATTTTACCCATTTCTGTGATTAGTGAAAGTATTTAACTAATTTTGTTAATATTCTTTGCTTTAAGCTTTGTGATTCAAGCTAAAGGCTATCAGCAGGGCCCAGTGCTGCTGGATGCTCCTCTGTGAAGAGGAAGATGTGCTTGTGCTTGCAGATTGCCAGGAGTAGGTATTGGCCATATAGCAAGGATCATCCAACTCTATAACGCCTTCTGGTCTCTATATAAATGCTTTCTGACTGATTTAGCTGAGATTACCAGAGAAGGTCATGGAGAGGTGTAGGCAAAGACTGGACTCATTGGACATTGAGAACTTGCTTCAGTGCTGGTGGGAAAAGGCAAAGGAGAATGAGCTGTACTATCTGTTTCCTAAGTTCTTTCTCACACATATTTCATAGAGGCTGCTTGTACTGCGACCTGTGTAATGGGGACAAACTCATATACGCTGGGTAGTCCCTCCTTGCTGCTAGAAAAGTTTTACAAAATCAGCATCCCATTTAGAAAGTAAAACTTCCTTTACTAAACTGTCTTGTTGATTTTTGATCTAATATCAATCCTTTGCTTTCTATGTGTACTTATTTAATGCAATCTATTATCACTAAGCAGTCTCTTGTCACTAGAAAACCAATATGGCTGTTGCTGCAATCCATCAGAACCAAAAGCTGTACGTTAGAAAAAGCTGACAAAGAGAACTGGAAAATATGCAACCTGGTGATATGTTAGGCATGGATTTAGCAGGGTAATTAAGCAAGTTCTTTCCTCTGCAACCTCTCCCAAAATGCTCACCTATAGCAATGTTAGCATTGCACATGTAAATAACATTACATCTACCAAGCGTGGCAGCTTCTCAGCTGCTCTTTCCTTGTGAATGAGAGATACTATAAACTCTGGTAAGACAGCAGAAGATGAGTGTTAGTGAGGATGAGATGTGGAGAAGGAGCCTTCCTCTCTCTGGAATTGTGCTGGGTAGTTCCGTGACAGAAAGGACATCAAGAGAAGATGTGTCCTAAAAGGATCTGGCTGCCTAAGAGGATGCTAATTATGTCCCACAAAAGATGTTCATTTCACTGGTTATAAAGACTATAGTTCTAACTTGTCAGCTCAAAATGGAGTATTTAACCAGAGTTAATATTAATGGGGGGGAAACAAACGTCTACATGACTTATCTGATTCCACGGAGTTCATGAGGCCTTGTATACCCTTTGAATCACATTAAAGGGCCACATGATCAAATCTGAATGTAGATAGCACTTATTCATGGCCATGAACTGTTCACTTGAGGGAAGACTAGGGACATTGTGCTATTTGTTCCACCTGAATTTGAGAAGTTGCTTGCAAATGCATTGAATACCTTCTCAGCCAAGCAGAAGAAAATCCAACTCGGAAATAATGTTGTTGACTAAGAATAGTTTCACAAAAGAAAACAGAAAAGACAGATAGGATCCTAGTAAGAATAAAATAGAAATAGAATACAATAGAAATACAATCAAACAGAATGCAAATGAAAGAATCAGAGCAAGAATTTTGACTTCTAGAGATGTGTCTGAAGATACAATTATTCTGGGATTTTCCTCTGCCAAGCCAAATCAAATAGTACAGGTACTATGGAAATAAAAAGCTCAGAAGATAACTCTGCCAAAAACATCTTTTAAATGAAAAATGAAAAAAAACATTCTGCAGAGCACAACATGGAGTTCTAGGTGGACCACAAGTTGATTGTGAGCCAGTAATATGCCCTTGTGCTAAAGGAGGCCAATGATATCCTGGGCTTCATTAGGAAAAGCATTGGCAATGGTCAAGCAATGTGGTCCTTTCTCAAGGCTGATCTATTCAACCCTGATGAGGCCACAATGTGTCCAGTTATAGGCACCTCAGTACAGGAGAAGCGTGTACAGGAGATGCATGTACTGGAGTGAGTACAGCCAAGGACAACTAAGATGAGCTAGAGACCAGAGGATCTCTCATATAAGCAAAGACTGAGAGAACTAGGCTGGAGAAGACTGAGGGGGTTCTTATCAATGCTTAGAAATACCTGAAGAAAAAAGGATGTAGGTGTGTTCACTGACAGGACAAGGGTAGTGCACAAACTAACACACAGGACGTTCTCTCCAAATCTGTGGAAAATCTCTTTTAATGTGAAGGTGGTTGCACAGTGGAACAGGTTGCCCAGACCAGTTGTGAAGATGTTCAAAAGCTGTCTGGATGCAGCTCTAGCTGACCCTGCTCCAACTAACCCTTCTTAGGCAGGAGTGTTGGTTCCAACCTCAACAATTTTGTGGTTCTTTATTAGCAAAGCTATTTTTTTGAGAATATCACACAATCATAGAACACTGTTGATGTTGTAAGAGACCTCTGGAGATCATTTAGATGAATGTCCCTGCTCAAAGGAGAGTCAGATAGAGCAGGTTGTTCAGAACCTTGTCCAGAGTTTGAATATCTCCAAGGATGGAGACTCCTTGGACTCTTTGCACAACTTGTTCCAGTGTACAGTAGACATTGGGTGTGTAGCATGCATAGAGAAGATGTAAGACATCATCAGTTAGTGAGTCTACTTTAATAAGCTCTTTGAAAACATGTTAGATTGCTCACTGGTTTGTTGAGGCTCCTGGATTCCCAGTCAAAGGCATTCAGTTCCAAAAATAGCTTTCTCAGAATGGGATATTTTGTTATTAGTATGCCTACTAATAACAGTTGAGATCCAACTAGAACTCATTCTGTTTTGTTTTCTTGAAGACTTGTATCAATACCTTATGTATGTGTCAGCTTCTCTTTGGTCTTAGAGAATATTTAAACAGATTCTTGTTTTGATCAAGTCACTTTAATAATCTTTCAATTTAGAAGAAAATATGAAGTCTAAAAATGTCTGTATTTTGCAAACTTTTCTTCAGCCCTTCGTCCTGTTTTCCATTATAGGTAAGCGTAAATCATATGCTTGCAATACAAAGCAAGGTGATACTGAAGTAATTGCCCATACATGACAAGTTAAATGCCAATTGTTAAAGCAGCATCCTATGCTGCCTTTCTCATCTAAAGCAAATGGCATGTAAATTGCTGAATCTTGACAAGTAGCTTCCTCTTTTGGCAAACTTTGAAAAATGTTTTACTTTAAGAATACTTGGTAGCATATAGAGATTTCATTTTGAAAAGTCTCTTTCTTTTGATTTGTCAGGATGCCTTGCTTCTCCTCTTCAACAGTCTGACATGCTCTCTGTTATTACACATAGTGCTTGGAATAACATTTACTTTCTAATCATTTTCTTGAAGAGGAAAGATCAGAAGAAGAGGAATTGCAGTCCTCTTCTTCCCAACTCTGAAGCTTAAACAGATTTCATAAGATACTACACAGTTCTTAATATGGTAGAGCAAAATAAAATTGCCTGGAATCTGTCATGTAATATAATGTAAATAGGAATGAGTCCTGAATGAAATCTGCAGAGATGTTTTGCTATGTCTTCTCTCCTCATAACTTGAATCAACATTTGGAATGGATGACTCTGAAAGTTGTGGAGTAGATTTTCTTAATTTTGGAAAAACTAAGTCTAGATTTCTTAAGTTTAGTTATCCCTCCCTAAACCTTAAGTTTAGGTATCCCTCCCTAAGGTGAGCTTTGTCTGAGTAATCCCAATTGCAGGATTTTGCCTACAGGCAGCAAAACCAGTTGGATGCATGCAGCTGACACAGTTAAAAAGCATGGTAACCTATTGCCTGTGAGGTGAAATACTGTGATGTTAGGAGAAAAGAAAGGAAGGAAAATTTCATGAGATCATTTCCTAGGATGGAGTAGTGATGAAGCTTTATAGGGAAACAAAAAGTGTTTCCAATACAAGATAACAAATTCTCTATTGAGGCAAGTAGGTTCACTTATGTCCACTTATAATAAACACAAACTTGTGAAAGCTTGTGGTATCTGACAAGATAAAAGGAACAGTCGAAATATATCATGCATGCAATATTCATGCAATTTATGTTTCTAGCTTAACTTATTAAGACAGAATTTGGCACTGAAACTTATTCACTGGAGAGCAATGACATACTTCTATGGGAGGTCTATATGATCCTTACTATATTATTGCAAGCTTAGTAGAAGGGGATTTTTGAAAAAGTTGGTTCAGTAAGTTGTATATAGTAAAGTCTATTGCTGCGTATTTAGATCACATTTGCATTGTGGTTTTTCTTTTTTTTCTTTTTTTTTTTTTCCTTTTTTCCTTCTGTGGATTCTCAGCTGTAGGTGACATTATTGTGATGGCTGCATTTCAAAGTCCTCACCTGCTCTGTCATCTCTGAATTTATGTTACACTTCATGGTATCAGCTCTAACGATCTCATTCTCTCGCTCTCTCTTTCCTTTACACCTCTACTCACTTCCTGACACTTAACAAATAAAACAGTTTTTCATTTAGAAACTGTATTTAACCCCTTTTCACCTACAGCCTATTACGCAAAAAAAAGAAAAGAAAAAAAAGTAAATCCCCGGGACACTACAACTTTGAGGATTTAAATTTTTATTTAGTGAGTAAACATATGCACTTTCTTTCTAGATTGGCTAGCCATAAACAAGATGGTTACCTGTGCATATCACTTTTTAAAAATTCATGAATAAAATGTGGGCTCCTTTAACTTATTTTTTCCACCAGTCTTTTATAATCTGGCTTCACTTCCTGGCAGTTAAGACAATAAAAGAAAACAGCCATCGTGCTGAAGAAAAACTTAACCCTTGCATGAGGATACTTTCAATGAATTAAAAACTTAAATTATTTATGACTTGGCAAATTTTCTTAAGTATTATGGCTTCATTTAAATTGACACTAAATGCTACTTTTAAAAAATAATTGAGTCTTAACTTTTATCTATATCTTGTAAATAGAGAAACAAAACTTGTTCATGAAAAATTTCTGATGAATAAGTGAACTAAGTTTTTTAAAAATATTATTTTCAACGTGGTAATTATTATTATCTGTAAAAAAATATATATGTGTTTAAGTTTGGTAATAACTGTTCACTGAACTTTCATTTCTTTTCCTTAACAAATCACTAAGAGATAAATTAGTTATCCTTTGAAAGCAGTTAAGAATTCTAAGTAAGGGATCAATATTTTGAATGATTGATATTTAGCTTATTCATTATTCGTATGCTGTTTACCTTAGCTATTTGTGGTTCATTATTGGTAGAACAGCAAGAACTCTAAAGTGAAGTCCCATAAATATGCATTTTCACACGGCAAAAGATTATTCAGTAAAGAGTAACATTTTTATTTTGGGAAGGGGAAGAGGGGAGGAACATGTACTTATTGTATCCAAACAGTATTATTTTTTTATTTTCATATCTACTTGTCTGTATTTTTGACTGAGGAAGGACCATAAAAACTAATGGAGGAATTAAATATGGACTTTGCAAATATGGGTACAAAGAGATATGTAAAATGCTATGTCTTCAGTGAACAGATGGATCAAGAAGTTGTTGTGAATCTAGCTAGGAACTATAGTGAATGATACTTCATTAGCCTATATCAGCTACAGATTTGTTGAACAAAATAAGATTCCAGTCATTTTCTGAATTACTCTCTTATATAGGTCAAATCACAGTTGTAAGCGCAAATGTTCACAAGCGACACCTTCTCAGTGCCCCAGATTTTAAATGCCCATTTTGAGACATTTTGAGTCCAATGGGCTTGCAGGTTTGTTCTCGTTTTTAATTCCTGAGATCCAAACCCTAGGATATCTCAAAACTGAGCCTCAGAATACAAAATATCAGACAGGAACAGTCAGTTTTTGGAAGTCGTGTGTCTTCATCATGTGCTTTTTTATATCACATGGACATTATGTCCCAGAACATGTCCCATGTTCTTACTGTATCAGAGTAGGACTCACGAGACATGACTAAAAGTGATTGCCCGCTGTGCCACAGACCTTTCTATGACCTTAGATAAGTCACTTAATATGCCTTTAGCATGGTTCTGCATCCATACAATAAGTACATCTAGCTGTGAAGCGTGCAACTAAGTGTGGCAGTACTTCACATCAGTCACTTCCATTTTGAGAAAAAAAAAAAGTCTGATACAAGAACTATGCATATCTATAATCTAGGGCAATATGGCCTGAATCTTGAGTGCTACTGTGATACAAGTAATTAACATTTTCTTCCTGGAATGAAGGCTGTCAACACATTTTTTAATAGATTCCATGAATTAAATCATGGTTTCAAACAATTTGGTCTTAAGTTTTGCATTAAAACTGCGGTGAGCCATTAAAAAGATGACTTACCAACTGTCAAAAGGAAAATAAGAATTAAGAAGGTGAAAAGAGAGAGAAAGTACTGTGTGAAAACCACCATAGATTTTTCCAGACTGAGTGCTCAATATCACTTTACACATCTCTATACTACTGGAAAGCTTCAATGCACATACAGAAGTCACACCTGCATCTGAAGTAAGAAATCCTAATTTCCCTGCCAGCGTTTTCTTATCACCTATGTAAAAGATTCTAGCAAAAGATTCAGACTAATGTTAGTGTTAGCAGCAATTTTGTTATACTTACTGGAATAACAATACTGGTATGTTATATTTTCCCAAAAGGTAGTGCATTAGGCCTGAAGTTTTTTGATGACCAAAACTCTTCTGGTGTTGACTCCCTCTTAGGTAAACAATTAAACTCTACTTTTAACCATAACTTGAGATGCATCACCTAATTTTTTTTATTTATAGCACTAACTCCCACAGCCTGCTCGATGATTCATAATCATTGATATACAAGGCTGTCAGACTACGTATTGGAGGGTGAAGAAAAGGGATACGTTGTCCCTCACAGAGAACTAGGGAATTATTTATCACTGCTTGCTTTTGGAGCTTGGTACAGCCTCCTGTGAACACTACTCTATCTCTAATAAGCAAGCAGACATTCTCTTGTGTGAAAATCAATAATGTCTCACACGGGTGTTAGCAATGCCTGCAAAGTAGGAAATGAGGGCTCTAATTTACACTCAGCTGTAACTATTAAACGCTACTGAAGGAAACCCTCACTTTTCAAAGCTACAGGAAATCAGTCTTTTGAAGCGATCATTTCCTTTAACTCTTTTGGAGATCCCTGTTCATCTTTCCCCCTACCCTAGTGATGAATAAGTGATAGTGCGCCACAATAGCCTTTTAACATGAGGTATGGAAAGCTGCAAGTAATTCAAAAGGCTATTTTTTTTGTTGCAGTAAATAGCCTGTCTGAACCAGATAGAAGCTTCTGATGTAACGCTGTTTGTCTTCAAGTACCTTCAACAGAGAAAATCTGCTTTTGTTTTGACATTTTGCTGTCAGATTTCCCGAATGCATAATTACAGATATATTATAGAAATACAAGTGATACAGTCAGGTCTGCTTTCCAGTCATAGATAGATAATTCCATGAATAACAAATCCATTATCACCATTGCTACTGACAGCAACAATAACAAAATCATTGTATCAGCAAAGAAAATAAATGATGCTAAAACCTACAAAGGGAATATTGTATTGACCCAGGATAAATAGAGACAGCCATGTAGATAAATATTTTTCTCCTAGACTATTCTACATTTATATATATATATATGTTTGTATTACAGTAGAACAGGGAATTGCTGTCTAGCAAGGATAAAAACCACAGACCTTCCTACATGTTTTTACAAAAAATTGATATGCCAGGTTCTCAATGGGAACAAAACAGAATAATCAAGGCCTTGTTTGCACAAGCTATCAAGCACACTCGATATTTGTGGCAGGTTAGCTTGAGTCACTTCATGTTAAAGAGCTTTCTCTTCACAATGAATGTTTACTTCGTGAGAATTTTTTGGCATTTTAGTGCAAGGTACTAAACCAAGTTTGCAATTCGTTTTACAGAGATGTGGGATAGACCGACCTGATGTAAAGTGTAAACACATATATACTCATCATGGAACAACTGACAGATATCTACATCTTCCTATCTTATTCCACATGACTTTGCTGCGTACTGGGGTGAGCTCTTTGTTAGCCTGAGTGCCCTACACTGCTCTGAGACCCAGCCAGGAACCAGCCTTGTTGTTTAAATGCTACAGCTGAGGCAGGAGCTGGGTTTTTTGTGTGTGATTTCAGTGTCAGTTTGTAAAGTGTTCACCTACTTGTCCCACAATTATTTTTTCAGTAGTCATGCCTTATACTGAACCAAAGTGCCCTGCAGAAAGCTCTATGCCAGGTCACTCTCCAGTAAGGCAGAATCATCCCAGATGGGCTACAGTGTACCAGGTATAATGACATCTAGGGGAAATGCTTAGCAGATATTTATTTATTGCCTCAATTTCTGCAAAAAGCTTTCTCCCTTGCTTCTATCAAAATAATTCAAAGAACAGCAAATTTTTATTACAAGAGAAAATACTTCTTTTCAAACTTCAGATTCAGTAATCTACCCTCTATTCCTAAATATA
>JAVCKT010004375.1:0-16583 GCA_032273925.1 Rhynchotus rufescens
CTTATTATTGAGGAGGTAGTAGCTGAAGGCTGTTCCTACTGTGAAGGCTTATAAATGCAACTAAGTTTGCTTATCAAGATATTTTGTATTTCAGAGGGCAGGCAACATTAGTTACAAGACCTACATAAAATGATAAGCCACAACTCCCTTTCAAATCACATTTTTTTTTTCCCCCCACAAAACCATGATTTTCCTTTTTAAAAAAAGCACTGTGAGTACTTAGCCTGGAATAACATTACCCCAAAAATGCACTCATGATACTTGAATACTCATACAACTAATGTTTTATGATGATTTAAGACACAAAATATTAATCTGTTCTAGGAAATCTTGATTATTATTAACTGTTTTCCATTCAGTTAGTATTTAGAATTTATTTCTGGCTACATATTTTTTCATGATTTTCATATCATTATTCTGTGATAAAATGTGAAATCTATTTTATAAAAATCAGTTACCCAAAAAATAAGGAATGGTTAATAAACTAAGATGATAGATGGGCTGATTCTGATTTTGTAAGGTCAGACAATATATACTTTGACACAAAAAAAAATCAGATCATAATGCAGGAATGAAGAACATGAGCTAAACATATAGAACAGAAAATTCTATTTTGAGAAACAATGAACATTTAAAATACTCCCAAACCTTGGTAGGCAGTGCTCTGATAAAGTGAGAAAAATGCTTCCTTACATTTAAAACCCAGGAATGTCAAAAATTAATAGGGAGGTGAGAGCTTACATAATCCAGTGTTAAGCTGGTGAATTCTCTCCTCCTTTTCAATCTTGCCCTACAGAAAATTCTATGATTGGATTTGAGCATATCTATTCTCCAGATTATATAAATTACAGATGTTTCACAGGAGAAAGACAGGAGCATAACAAAAAAAAAAAAAAAAAAAAAAGAAGAACTTATGAAAGGCAATGCAAATGATTTCAGTTTTGAAAAGAAAACTTAAATATTTTAGCTAACATTTAGAAAATCAATTTTGCAAATAGTGAGTTCTGCATCCTTATAGTATGAAAAGATCCAGAAGATGGAAGGATGGAAGTTATAGCTAGACAAACGCACATGAGACATTAGATATACATTAATAAGCAGAAAAAAAATGAGTCACCAATAAAATTTGAAAAGATTATGGTGCATTCTCTCACACTGAAAACTTCTTAAATATTTCTATATATTTCTTTTAAAAGCAAATAGCTGTAGTTCAACTTCATCTATTACAATAGCAACAAGTACCAACTTGATCATGTGTTCCTCAGGTTAAATTTCAGGCTAACCAAACTACAATGAGTCCATTACCTCCTTTACTGCTTGTAATCCTGACAAAGTATAGGATTCTATTCAATTCCACAGCCAATTCTAGGCTCTAGAATGCCTCCAGTTTTCCAGTCTTCTTAATTAAATTTAGTATTAGTGATCTTGATTAATTCTTAAGAAGCATTTTTCTATTTTTAACGGTGTGATTATTTTAAAAAATATTTAATCTCATGTAGTTCTCAATCTTTTGATTTAGCTTTTGTATTATTTTTAGCAAAGAACTTATAATCACTTTCAACAGTAATGATGAGATCATGTCTTAAATCTCTTTACATTCTAGATGGACAGATGATATTAATATTCAGAATATGTGAATATTGCTTTTATGTTAAAATAAAATTTTAATCCTACTGGATATGTGCTTAATTCCCTTATCTTTTAGCTGCTGTTCTCAAAACACAGGTATACAATTTCATTCCCACAAAAATTGCTCTATTATTTATGAAGAACTGTTCATAAATATTTGTGTTACTGCCACTTACCAAAGCTGAAACTTTGAAAAGACACTCACAACAATCCTATATATCCATTTTTTCAATTTTATTTTGTTTTGTTTATGGCAAGCTGAAAGACCCTTGAAATGTATCTGTTGAAAAGGATATGGACAGTCTCAGCTGAGTGGATAGCTAATGCAAGATAAGATCAAACCAAAGTAGTTTGGTGCTAATAATGCTTACAGTAATGGCAAGGCACCTTTTAAAATTTTCAGAGGGTAAGCAAGAAGTCATCCAAACAGAAACCAACAAATTGTCATTTGTTTTTCACTTTGTACAGATCAACAATGCAAGTCAGATGTCATCAGTCCAGCTACACAACAGAAAATCGTAGCGCAGAACAGATCACCAACCAGTTCAGCAATAATGGAAGAACACTAAGGTATTCTCTGACAGGGGAATTAAACAGCAAGAGATGGTATCTGGGATAGAAAGGAAATAAATGAACATGCTAGTATAATTAAAAGTTTTTCAAGTAACAGGAAATTAACCTGATTGGTTCTAACTACATGTCAAAACATAGTACTTATAGATTGCTGCGCAAACTTTTTCTGCAGAACTTTAATGTAGCTGAACCTAAAGTTTTTGTGAATGCACAGAAAAGCATAGAAATACTGTCCATTATTATGCTACTGCTATTAGGTACAGTAAGATTCAGTCTAGAAGCATTTGTTATTAATATTTGGAAATATATTTTAGATATTTGGAAAGGCTTAATGTCTGGAATATTTGATAAAGCAATAGTGATAAATCAACTCTAATAATAAATTCCAGGAAATATTTTTTAAAAGGAGCGTTATGAAAAAGCATTACTGTGGGCAGTTGGATGTATTCTCTCTGAACGTGGGCATGCTTACATGAAAGAAATTACTTTTTTGATGGTGGCAGTGTTGTCTACTTCTTTTATTGGAATAATATATGCCACAAGAGCATTTGATTCATCAGAACTGACCTAGCTTCCTAGCTAGGAGGAGGCACCTATCAGATCTGCTCTCAATAACAGAAACAAAATAGAAACATATGCAATGTCAAAAACTTTTCCAATTCTTTTTTTCCTCTCTGCTGGTGTACCTGCAGTTTATGAGGTTCACTAACAAGAGTAAAAGTTTTTCCTAGAGATTATCAGCTCACTGGGAAGTATTCATAAGAACTAGAAAAAGTTTTGTTGATCATTGACCTGGTTTTGCTGTGTTATTCCTAACTAGTCAATCTCCTTTCCTGGCGGCCTTTTTTATATTCTTATATTCTGAAGGCAAAAGGATAGAAACAGTAGGAGCTATTTACTTTGCTATGTTGAAAAAAAAAATCCCATTTTTACAATAATCTTGCTGACAGAGTAGAATGACATTATATCAAATGATATTTAAAATTGCTTTAATTTTTTTTTTCTTTAGATTCTCAAGGAAGTAAATTTATATCTGAGACAACTTTTGAGTTATTCAAATATGTTTCTCAACTGAGATCATATGTGTTGGAGTGAAAACAAGTAGTCTGTACAGCTAAATATATAATCCAAGTGAGAATCTAATGAAGAAGTTAATATTTTGAAATTGCCCTTGATGTGGACTCTTAGTGTCCCAGAGTCCGTCTTCTGAAATTGTTCAGACTTTATTCAGCATTTATTATTTTAGATACTTCATTATGTTTAGATTAGAGTATTTTGTTGTCCTTCAGTCTACTAGCATTATAAATGTGAATTACAAGTAACAGATTAAAGGAGGAGCCAAATAATTCAGCTCACTGGGAAACATCTCTTACGAGATCATTATGTCAGGTAAAGTTACATCAGCAGTTGTCCATCCAGCTCTCTCCTGGAAGAAATTTTCTGCTGAGAGCCTGTACTGGGAATACCAGTATGAGAACCAGTTTTCAGAGGAATATCTTAGATGTGAATCGCCATGAGGTTTACATGGGGTATACCCTGTGGTATCTTCAGTAGTATCAAGACGGAGGAAATTTTTAGGAAAAAAAAATACTTTCAACACTTTAAATACTATAATGCCAAAAATATACAATTGCTCCAATTATTCAGCATCTTGAAGTTAGTTGGTAAGTAGGCAAAGGTTTGAAGTATAGACTTTGGGTTTAGACAGGCAAGAAAATTAACCCTACTTGCTTTCACTGGAGTTATTCTCTCTATCTCTGCACTCCTTTGAAATGGGTATGTTTTTAATTCCAAGGGATGTTGCAGTGGCAACTATCTGGAAGGTTTGAAGATACTTGCATATTTTATTTTTAGTTTAAATTAGATACATAATTAAAGTTATATTGTATATTATGATGTAGTTTTTCAATTTGCCATTTCCAAATGCTGCCCACTTTCCTAGAACTGTTACAACTTTTTTGCAGTGACTTTTCCAGAAAACAAACTGATCTTATTGTACACAGGTATACCCATGCCTACTGTCTTCTCCTTGTAGTCTTGAATAAATGTGGCTTCTAAAAGATTATTATTGCAGTTAAAAGGATTATAAATTCCATAAATTCTGATTATGCACTTGTATTTCTTTTTATTGATCCTTTAGGGGAGACTAATTTAATAATCTAGATGAGGCTGTATCTGCATTTGTTTGCGAAAATTTGTTCAGAGTTATGAAAATGACATTGTGAAATGGCTTGACTGGGTCTTTGCCAATTTACTTCCCATCAGGATATAAGAAGCAGCCTAAGACAGACCTCTGCAATGTCAAAAATAACGGGTAACTGTACTGCACATTTTTGCCTTTTAAAAGATTGTCAATATGCAGTAATCTTGTTTTCTAATGTTATCATAATTATACATTACAGCAACAATACTTCAAGGTTTTAATTATTAAAGAAAAGAGCTTAGCATCCACGGTATATTGAGTCTATAGCTTTGTTTCCTTGCAGGCCATTATGCAGTATATCAAAAGAATAGAGATAGTGCCAGGATATGAAAAAGTTTTGCAACTGAGTACCTCTGGGAGAGAGCATATACCAGGGAAATCTGCTGCTTGAGCTCCGTATCACCTTTAGGACCTTTAGCAAGTCCTTTAAGACTGACCTACAAATATACAGCTATCAAAATTCCAAACGAGTATTTTGAAAGCCTCAGTCAGGAATGCTAAAATTTCCAGAGGTGCCTCCAGCTTTCTCTCTGATCAAGCCTTAGAGCACCTCAGTTCTGCCATGGCTGAGTCACAACAGCCTGTCCTGCTCCCTTCTCCAAGCAAGCAGAAGGCAGCTTGCTCCGATAAAAACACCCTGAAGCAACAGCAGGACAGACTGGGACACTGCTTTTCCCATCCAGCATAATCTGTCTGGATGACATGAGTTTGGAATCGGGCAAAGGAGGGGAAAGAATCCAGGTATCTATTACCTGCATGAGTGATCCAGCAGACGGCTACTGCTCAAGAGGCTGAGCTACTGCTTCCTCCAACTGTGCCTGTCTGGTCTTTGGGACCAGAAAGGCTTAGGAATCTGGTAAGCAGAGGAAGCTGTGAATCCTATATGTTGTCCACCTATATGTTGTTCACAAGAGAGGCTCATGCTTTACCCTTTGATTCACTGGATTATTAAAACAGAGTTCCCCATCAAATGCTCTCTAACTATACAACTCTGTTCATGGACTTCTGGGTTGTCCACAGATTTTTTTAAGTGAAACAGTTCCAAGATTAACCTATAGGTTGACTGGCTGGTTCAGATCATAATTTTCGGATATTATTTACTAAGTTCTGCCTAATTTTCAAAATTCCTCTATAATCCTTCAATTTTTGTCTCAATATCAATCTGAAACACAAATCAGTTCTGCAATTCTGAACTCCTGAATTAGTAAAACACTCTCGTTTTTAAATATCTTTAATTTCATTGTATAATGAATCCTTTCTTTGTAGGAACAATTTTCCTTTTATCCTTACATTTCTCTTTCAATGTCCCCTGTCAGAATTTTCTTTTAAATACAGCACTTATGGATAAACACATAAAAATGGATATATATGTATAAGATGACAGATTATACAGAATCATGCTGAGGAATTACTTAGACATTGCCCAGTTCAGGCAATATTTACTTACAAGAGCAGAGCAAGGCAGCAATTTTATTTTGGGAGAAGCCCGCTCCATGTTGCTGCAGGAAGGCTTTGTTTTGATTCTGACTGTTCTTCTAAGTGCCTGCTGCTCTGCTCTTACCCTGCATAGATGGACAAAATCCTTACAAATCAGACTGAAAATGAATTTGGTTACAGCTTTCAGACCTGTAATAAACCAAATAGAGATGTGTATAAGAAAATCCAGTGGTTTAAGTGTAAGTACACTTAGTCCTTGCACTGAATGCAATATTATGTGTAATACTACATGCAGATTGCATTTTCATTCCATGTTTGAATGAGATGTATCTGTTTTACAATGATATGGGGATATTTTTAATGTTCACAATTACATCAGCTTTAAGTCCTCAAAACCTTAATTTGGATAAGGAAATCTCATGTCTGGAATCTTGGTGTAAAATATCTAGAAACTGTAATTTTTGATTTTTGTCTGTTTTTTTAAATTGCTCTGTACTGAGATCAAACAGATCCATGAGACAGAGAGGCTGTATCAGCCAGGGCTCAACACTGTATTCACATAAATTATGAAGTGGAAATGACCAAAGCACAGAAGTCATGAATAAACAAACAATTGATTTGCCCACTCTCACTGAAAAAATTAGGGCCTCAGCCACATCTCAAGTCTTTCCTAAGACTTTCCTAAGTCCCCTACATCTTTCAAAAAAAAAAAAAAAACCACACCACTTTTCCCATAGCCTAAATAAATGCCATCTATTTTGTAGGCCATCTCACTATAGCCAGCAGGAGATTGAAAAAAACAAAATGACTCTTCCTCATCTATAATTTCTATTGTAATGTTATAGCTATGTATTACAGTAAATTCATAAATGCAGAGATACCGGTATGCAAGTCCCTTGATACATGCACATCATTCCAATAACTGCTAATGAAAGCTACTTCCTGCACCCTGAGCTAAAAGAACAAAGCACTCTTCTGATTCTGAAAGACTTAAGTGTACAATAAGCCATGAGATATTCACACGCACAAGCAGGTTCGACTTTGCTGGGTAGCTGATTGTAGTTATTCTTAAACATGGCAGTCAAAGAATTTGTTGATAACTCTGGCTAGCTCCGAGGCAGTGGGCAATTTCACAATAAGAGCATGATTGCACAGTGCTTTATAAAATTTGCAGTAAACAACTCTGGATTGAATTTTCCACATTTTTAATACCTCCCTACTAAGCACATTATAAAGTCCCATATAATTTAATTTTTCTGAATGGATCATTTATAATTTGAATACAGCACATTGTCTTTTTGTTCTTTATAAAGTAATGCAATCAAACCTAACCACCATCTACAAGGGGTGGTATCAATAATAATACTAGGTCTGTTTTTTTAATTACAATTATTGCATTCAAGCTGAGATCAACAAGTTAACTCTCAACATGTTCCATTATTATTCACAATTTCAGCCTATTGACTGAGCTATAGATCAAGGCAGCAGTTTCTCTCCGGCTAAAAAGAAGAAAGTCTTACTTATTTCCTTATCATCGATTAAGCCAGAGTGAAATAAATGCTTAACAGCTGCATTGTTCCAATACATGTACATTTTGACCTGCTTGTTAAAATAAACATGTACTCCAGTGCCATTATCAATACTTTAAGAAGCTTCAGGTATTTGGAGAGAAAGATTGTGCCTTTCTTTCCTAACAAATATATTTTGAACTTTACAAAAGCTGGTTTTGTGCCTGTGTGCACGCAGCTTTATTCATAAAGTATTTAGAAATTCCCATTGGTATACAGGGAGAATGAAATGCCACCTCCAAGTATGGATGCAATATTTATCCAGTAGTACAAAATTAACTATTAACACCCACCCAGGTGCAATCATCTTTAGCATCTCCAGATTTCAAAGTGAACACAATGACCTTCAGTATCTGTCCACACTGCCACATGGCAACAACACTAGGAACCAGCATTGCTCTTCAGCAGCTGGGCCCATTGCTTTCTCAAGGGCTTGATGAGAGCAGGTGACATCTCTCCCAGGCAGAGGGACCATAATGCTAATCCATCTCATGCTGCCAATACGAGGCTGCCCTTGGCTGGGAACAAACAAATTATGTGCAAAGAGTTTGGAAGTCATATAAAAACATCCATCATGTATGAAAGACTGTGATTTCCAAAAGGGACTGCAGACACAGGACTCAGAATACGTACGGAGAAAGCGAGGAGATAAGCAGCATTATATCCTTCATGAGAAGTGGTAATACGCTCTTTATCACGGACCAGCACAGTTCTGGGGAAAGAGCAGAGCACACTGAAAGCAGTGGCAGTGTAAACCAGCCTCCATTCACAGCTGAAATGATTATTCCAGCTAAGCAGGAACCTATCTCCCTGTCTGTTGAGCTAGACCAATGCTGTAAGCATGCAGGGTAGCTGGAAAATAAGTTGGATACATGTAGTCATGGGGCTGTTGCCTTCCCAAACACTGGATTCAGCCTGCCCCTCCGCCCCCTCCTTGCTTCAGTTCTGCCCACTCTGACTTACAGAGACTAAAGAGTGACAAACACATTCAGAAAACAGGATAAATTCTGCCCCTTAACTTCCACCTTGACCTATTGCAGTAGTTCAGGCACAAAGGCACATCTTCACCAAGGTGTCTTCCTTCTGTGAACAGTCTGTGCTTTATAGACCTTCAGTTCCACAGCACTGCCACTGTTAGGAGGTAATTGTGATTGTTTCCATATTACAGATGGAAAATGATGCACAGCTACTGTGATTGACTTTGCCAAGGTCAGGAAATGATTTAGTGGTGCAGCTCAAAATAGCAAACTCTGCTGTAACCACTAGTTTCTGTTTCCTTCATCAGGCAAATGCAAAAGGGAAAAAAAAAGAAAAGATGTGAGGAATGTGAGGATGGGGGAAGGGGATGCATTGGAATTTTGTAGTCATTACTGATAATATCGGATAAAATACTTACTCTTCTAAGCTGTTTGGAAAAACTACTGTGCTTCTCCAAGTGTCATCATCATCTAGCAGTGTTCTGGCATTTAGCAGCATCTTTTATAGAATCTCTTCTGTCACCTTTCTACCAATAAAGCCTTTATTTCTTATTATTACATTACTTATAATGTGTGTTGCCAACCCACTCAGCATGCTTCTTAATTAATTATAAGTTGTAATATGTTTCTGGCAGCAGAAGCAGAGGCAGGAGCAAAGAACTCTCTTGTTACCAGCAGGAGATTAGCACTCCCCTTCATTAGCAATTGTAAAGAATTACTATTATTATTAATTATGTTTTTTATTATTGTTGTTGTTATTTAACAGCATGTTATATGCACCTACAGATTTGACATGACAGGGCTTCCATTTTCCTACTGACTCCTGAGATAAGAGCATTTCAGTGATGGTTGAAGAACCCTGAATCTAATTCTATTTAGATATTTAAACATACCCTTCAGGGGACTATCTGAGCATTTAACAAAGGCATACATTTAAAGAGCACTCTATCACATACCAATAGCTCCTTTGCTCTGTCTTTATTTCCAGAAATACTCCCTGTCTTTCACACAAGAAAATATACACCCCTCCTAATCTTTGTGCTCTACTTGCAAATTAATTTTATTTGGCAAATCCTAAAAAAGAGGCAAGTTTTCGCATTTCTGTAAAATATTTTGTCACCTCTGGATCCTGTAAATGGAGAAGCTGGATTTCAGAGCAGCTTTTTGCACTGTCACCACACACCACTGTCACTGATGGCAGAGTTAGAAAGGCATTTATTTCCCTACCAGGAGTTATTTTAAATGCAAATCAGTCCTCTGCTCCATTCACCTGTGCAGTTTTTCAGCTTGAATAAGGAAATGACATGGAGGTAAGAAAAAGTAGCTAGGGTGGGGTCACAGTCACCTAAACTCATGCTAACAGTGAAAGAAACATTTTGAGAGTACTCTTTCTTTTGATAATATTAGCTTTCCTTGCTTGCTTGAGAAGGCTAGGAAGTATTTAAATATCCACTCTTTTTCTTTCAGTATATTTCAAGTGTTTTTATGTGCAAAGACGCAAGGAAGCCATTTTAGAAGTTCTAAGAAAATTCAGCTAATTTCAGTGTCCAAACTGATGATATCCTATTATTCTCTGCTGTCAGTCTCACCCCTTCTGCTAACATTTACTATCACGAATCTAGTGCATTTTATGATCCAGATGAGTGACACTATCTCAAATCATCTGATTCTGGTCAGTTCAGAAGGAGCTACAAAATCTACCAATTTGCCTCTGCTGAGGGGTTAGCAAGCGACAGCTGAGGAGCGGAGCAGCCAGAATGGCAGCCATTTCCTTTACACTGGTTAAATGTGCCAGCATGAGTTAGAAACACACAATGCAGATATAAAAATCCCTTTAAAATCCAGAAAGGTTCTGCTGATGCAACTTAGGGAAGAAAAATAGCTTTCCTTCTCATTCAGAATAACAACTGGTAGCAGCCACCCACCGAGTCTGTATGCAGCTGCAATTCACTCCCAGGGCTGATCACAGGCATTTTTGCACTGAGGACAGTCATCAAACAAGTCCTGGAGAGAGAATTGCAACCTTGTGTGTGCAGTAAGTGGTCATCTATTATTTCGGTGTCATGGATATCCCAGGGCTCCATTTCAGCTGCCAAATTCCTTTCCTCTCCTCGACAAAGGCAAAACAAGGCCTATTTGTTCAGTATTATATTGCAGTGGATCCCACAAGTTTTCACTACAGAGAGATCCCATTTTCACAAAACTCTCTACTAAACACTGAACAGGTAGAGTCTGCCCTGGACAGTTTAGAAGTAATGGGCATGTTGACAGACTGGACACAGACCTCAATGAGTTCCTTTGCCTGTATGCAGAGTTGGTTGGACACAAAACACTTCTGACCTGAAAATTTTCTGCCTACAATTACTCATATAAAGAGAAATAGGTACATTCATATCCAGAAACATATCAAGGTAGAATAGGAAAAATCTAGATATGAGTATCCACTGTTTTCATCCATTTTACAGTACGTGATAATAGAAATTTCAAAATTAATTTCCAGTAAACAAAACAAATTACAAATGCAATTATATGGAAAAAAAACCTCCTCTGGATTATAACATACTCATAACTGAATATGTTGTCTGTTTCCTTCCCCCTGTTATACCATGGGAAGTGAAAGTGAAGCAGTCACCTGAGAGATCTGAATTCAACCTGAAGTAGATTGTAGTCAAGATTTCTGCTTTTGGATATACAGCCTAGCCTTTGTAGAAAATGTATAGGGTGGCAGATCTGTTGGTCCCCTTTTACACATTTAAATCATCTATTGTGAACCTTCTAAAGGATGTCATATTTGTTATAATATTTGCCTAATAATGTGTAGAGCCTTGTCTTCCACACAAAGATATGGGGGTTTTTTTGTTTGTTTTTCTAGGAGCCAGGACACCCGACTAACTCCATGTCTGCATATTTTAGGTTCTGAGTTTAGTTTGACTGAACTATCTCTCAACTGGGAGAAGTCACTGTTATTCAAGTCAGAATCTCCGTTATTTCACCCACTGCCACCTCTATTCAGAAGTATAACATCTTACTATTGCACCAGCTGGAATTACACAAAGCAATTACTTTTTCAATAGCATTTTCTTTAAAGCGTTTTGAAAATATCACTTACCAAGATGATAACTCCCATACTGCCTAGAAAATGATTTTTGATCATCAACAAATAGCCTCACAAGCAGCTTACAATTTCTGACATATATTTTCATTATTCCATTGGACAAACTGAAGCACAGAGTATACAATGTCTAGCCCCAAAAGATGTAGCACATTCAAGGGATCAGCATAACCTGTAATTTAAATTTTAGGCTTCAGATTTAGCAGTATCCTTCTTCTCTGTTAGCAATTTCATTGATGCAACGTGAAAAATTACCATTTAGTTCAACCTTAATAAAATAGGTTAGAGAAAACAGAATAGCTTTAACTGTTAAAGTTGGAAATTACAATGTTTACTGTGATTCGCGATGTTTATGATTCCTGGAGCTGTTGCGGCAGTGGTTGGGATTTCCCACCTAAAATCCACCAAAATCCACCCAGAAAGACAGCAGGAACAATCTGGATTAGGACTGACCACATGTAAGAAAACCAAAATACTGCAGATACACATGTATGTATACATGTGTTGCAAACAACCAGCTAATTTCCTGGCAGCCTTCTCTCAGAAGGTCCGATCATATCTTTATTCACACTGTTTTGTTTTGACCATCTATCTTCAGTTCATTTTACAGAGGTGAGCATGAGAGCAAGTGCTGTGCTGCACACATCTGTTTGGTATGCCGAAATCTGCATTAATATCAATTTATTGTTTTTTTCCTATAAACAAAGTACTTGGAAAAGTACATCTTGTAAGGTCTGTAATAACAGTGAAGACATGATCATTCCATCTCATTATTACCACTTGTTAAGGGTAGCTTATGCAAAGTAATGGGTCAGTCTAGTGCCCACGAGCCTCAGTGATGATCTAGGCATAAGAGTTAGCAACACACTTGAGGGAATTTCTGCAAGAGATGCCATCAGATTTGCAAGGCTGCTCCACAGAAACAGCATGCTCCAAAGCTTTAAAACATTAAAAGAAAAAAAAGAAAATAGAAAAACTTAGCAGTGTGGTGATGCATACATAAAAATGGAGATGGGCTCAATTTATTCTCTATGTTACAGTGTACTATTTCTCTGGTATTTTTAGGCAGATTTTCAAAAGCAGCAGGGTCACCCAATGAGCTATAGAATCATTCTTTCTTTTTTATGTGGGCAAAATCATATTAACTTTCACATAGCAATGACTCTAAGCAAGCTTGCCACTGAAACAAACTTCACAGAGAAGATAAGAGGGAAAGAGAATGAGGGACTACTTATTTTGGTAGCAGGGCCACATGAGGGGCACAACAACTTGATGTACTTATGGACAGTCATTACCAAAAGGAGAAGAGTCAGAAAGCCCTTCTTAAAACATTCAATACAGAGCAGATCACATTGACTATCTCAAGTAAGTGATACGCACATGAGTTATGCAAGCAGAGTACAACAGCCAACATTTGAGAAAGGGTAGCAGATAAGCACCTCTTCAGCTACTGCTGGAACTGGGGAGGTCCCCAGGCTGCAGCCTCCTACAGGACACATCCCACTCATCTGGCAGCTCCTCAGATTGCTCCCAGACTGGCCTCAGACAGGTCATGAGCAAATTGTTCCCTGCCTTAATTTCTCCCCATCACTCTACAAAATAGAAGGGTAACACCTGCTCACCACATAATGTGCATTTGCTCTCTTTAAGACTTTATTAATCAGTTAATGGCTACAAAGCATACTGAAGGTGTTAACAAAGATTCATAGCAATTCACAGGTGTAAATTCATGTTTACTAATAGAATTTTCTCACTGTGCAACGCTTTGCTTACCAAAGTCTGCCACCTGATGCCATTACAGCTGATAATTGAGTCAGTCTCACCATGAGTGCTTGAGTCTTTTGGACAGGCTTGCTTGGGAGTCTTTTCATGCTGATTTAAGTTATAGCAAATGTTGCTATAACTTCAAACTTCAAACTATGCCGAGCTGAAAAAAGACCAGCTCAAGCTTTGTTTTTTTTAATACTAACTTGCACCTGATATTATGAACCTAAATCAAGACAATATTTTTTTCAGAGATTCCTCTTTCTCCTAGCTTTGAATCATGAAGCAAACAAAAAGAGAGTATTGAGGCTATTCCTCTATTATAAAATAGTTATATATTCAGAAATGCATTTATGTATTATGTAATGGACATATTAGAACACAACTATTCCCTCTGTGCTATAATAAAGCATCTGGGTTATTGAATCATCCTAATCTTCCCTGTTATCCAGGCAAAATTATGTTTAATTAATCCCTACAAATAGTAGCTACTTCATCAGGGGAAAATGTAATCTTAGAATTATCCTGCACTTTTCTGGATAGGGCATTCTCTGAAAAGATTGGATTCAGTAACCAAATGTCCCTTGGTATGGAAGATACTTGAACTTAAGTGTTCAGACAGGTTCAGGAGCTAGGCATTTTTCATTATCTTAATCTTCATAGTTACTTATCTAGCTACTAAGTTATCATAGTTGCTAAGCACTCTGCATGTGCTTAGAAAATATCTTCCACATTAGCAATGCACACTTCATGAATATTTTGAGTGTTTATGTGGTAGACTATTGAGTTCTGGGTACCTTGATGAAGGTACATGACAAACATGTTGAAAAAGGTGCTAAAAACTTCAATTAGGTAAGTTAAGTCATTTATATAATGTGAAGTGGTTTGTGATAGTACATCTTCAAGGTGTTGAGGTTCTCATACTCAAGCTCTACCCCTTGTCTCTTGAGCTGATGCACTTTTTTTAAGAGACCTCACTGTGAATCAGAAGCAGGAGTGATCTGTTTCTCTCTAAAAGAAAAAAAAAAGTCCATTTTTTTTTTCCTGAAGTCATCTGATTTCATAGCATTGCCCTTCAGGCAGTTGCATTGATACAACTAAGATGCCAAGAATGATCAGACAGTTGCTCGTAAATACTTGTCTTAATGAATGATAGTCTAAATATTCCTGATGAATTATGTTTTATACAATTTGCGTAAGATGACCCAGATGCTCTTTACATACTTGAATAGAAGGAACTAAATCTTGCTTATTCACTTATCAAGACATATTCTAATTATTTATCTATCATTCCCATGTATAAAGCCATTCATAATATCACTAATTATCACAATTTTATTGCAAGTCTCTATTTCAGTGCTCTGCCCTATTCAGTGCTCTTCTGAAAGCTCTATCATTTGCATTTTAGGAAAGCACTGAAAACTCTAACCACTTACATTTTAGTCAAATAGATTTCTCTCTTCATCTCCCTTACTTCCCCAAAAGGATGTATCTAGTCCTTGCTACTGCAGAAATAACACCCTTGAAAATAAAAAGCAGAATGCACACAGAAAGAAACTAAACATATATGCAACCACTATGGTCTGTAGACACAAGGAAGGCAAAGTCTGTAGGGAGAGGTAACTGCCTCTCTTTGGTTGGTAACAGATAGATTCACAGTCCTGAAACACTTGGAGGTTGGCAATATTATGCTCAAGGAGTCAAAGTCATACCGGTTAGCAGCAGCTCTGAAATTCATAACGAACTGCAAAATATTGCCTTGCAGGCCTCTCCAGTTACACCTTGTACAATTCTGCAACACTATTTTATCCTTGATTTCAATCTCATCTTCTCTCGGCATCCTATCATTAAATATTCACAAAATGATGGTTTTTTGTGTTCTTTATTGTTTTTGTTTTTTAAATATACTGTCTTTCTGGGCATGATGAATTATACATTTCCTCTGGCAATAAAAATTGCTTACCTTCTCATGATTCTGGGACCATTAAAAATCGTATGTTCCTGAAGAGATAATGTATTTATATTGTTTTAGTGTGAAAATATCAATTGTACTTTAGGTACACAATGCAATCTGCTCTATATTTTGAAGCCAAAAGACCTTGTTTTCAGGTATTCAGTGCCCATTACACTGATTACCTTCTGTCTCTTTTGTTGTTTATGTTGATTGCTCTCATCTGTCTAAATTGCAAGTGTGACTATAAAATTCCTAGGAAATCCTGTCCAGATCTCAGCACACACCATATTAACAGCTATTAAAAAAAAAAACTGCCCCAGAAAATCTATGTTGTGGTCCAGGTGTGTATGTATTCCCTTTAACATATCCAATGCTCTGGACAGCATTATAGTCTTAGTGTCTTGATTTAGGGAGTTAACTGTAACTAGCTGTGAAATGGTAACCAGAGGAGCTTAGGGCAGGAAAAAAATATCAGAAATTTGGGCCCTTTGTAATCTTCACAGACATATACAGTATGGTTCACAAAGATCCACATTGTCCCTCAGTAGTGCCCATTGACAAAATCAAATTTAACACAGCTCTGAGAAGTAACACTCTTAAGACTCTGCATCTCCACACAAGCAGTCAAAGCAAAGCAATTCCCACATATCTAAAAGCAGGAGTTCCTTCTCTATTCTGTTCCCTATGATAGAGGCTGATTTTTGGAGTTAATCCTCCTTTTTCAAATTAGTCATAAGCATGTCCTATAGTGCCCACCAACTCACCCTCGACAGCTTACAGATTCAAGAGTTCTCATATTGCCCAGTCCCCCACAGAAAGCTGGTACACATAGCAGGAACTCTGTCACAAACCAGTCTTCTCTGGTGGCTTGAAATTTTGTACTATATTTTGTCTTCCTTTATTTTTTCTTCTGATCAATGTACTTAACCAACATTTAGAGCTGCACACAAAATGAACAGCTTTTTGTGCCTCAGATCTGTTCTTTTCTGTGGTTTTGGAAATCATTTGCAAATCTGAGGGACCGGGTAAGTCACTAGTCTATTCAGTTGTGCGTATCACACTGGGGCAGAGTAGGCGAAGTGTGTCATGAGGACATAAAGAGGTCTCTGATCTTAAAAGTCTTCTTTGTCCTCTTTTACTGAAGAAAGCAGAGCTCAGAAGGTGGTGATGAATAGGGCCAAATCTAGTTGGAGGCCCATGGCCAGTGGTGTCCCTCAGGGGTCATTGTTCATCAGTGACTTTGACGAGGAGACAGAGTGCCCCCTAAACAAGTTTGTGGACAATACCCAGCTAGGGTGCAGTGGCCAACTCTCCAGAGTGCTGTGCTGCCATAGAGAGGGACCTGGACAGGCTGGTGAGTTGGGCT
>JAVCKT010004377.1:0-10873 GCA_032273925.1 Rhynchotus rufescens
TCAGCCTTTCCTCATAGGGCAGATGTTCCAGGCCCCTGATCATCCTGGTAGCCCTGTGCTGGACTCTCTCCAGCAGCCCCTTGTACTGGGGAACTGGAAACTGGCCACAGTACTCCAGACGTGGCCTTACCAGGGCTGTGTGTATATAGGGGGACGGTCACCTCCCTTGACCTGCTGGAGATGCTCTTCTTAGTGCACCCCAGGATCCCATCGGCCTTCTTGGCCATATGGGCACACTGCTGCCTCATGGTCAACTTGTCCACCAGGGTGCTCAGGTCCCTCTCTGCAGGGCTACTCTCCAGAAGGTCAGTCCCCAGCCTGTACTGGTGTCTGGAGTTATTCGTCCTCAAGTGCAGGACCCTGCACTTGCCCTTTTTGAACTTCATGAGGTTTCTCACCACCCAGTTGTCCAGTCTGTCCAGGTCTCTCTGGATGGCAGCACAGCTTTCAGGGCTATCAGCTACTCCTCTCGGTTTTGTATCATGACTTTGCTCAGAGTATCGTCATTTGGATGATAAGGCTTTTGCTTTGCAAGTTGTGTGACATTCATGGATCAGGTCTTAGAAACGCAATTAAATAACATATTTATGTATTTAAGTATGTACTACAAATTGTTTTATATGTTTAGGATTTCATTTGATGCCTTCACATGCTAATGTAGTAATAAGATAACCCTACCACTTTTTATTTATTTCCCTCTTCATTCTAGTCCTAACATCAATACATGGAATTCATTTAAGAAGCAAAATCTTTTAAAAAATGTAGTCATTAAGCTTTTAAGAGCAAAGACTGTGACACTGTAAAAATAAAAGTGGTAGTAACACAGACAAATGGGTCAGAAGAAGCTCAGTAGATCACTGGTCTTGGAAGAAATTTTGAAAAAAAAACCCTACTGTCTGAATTGCAGGAAATTCACATGTTTTTGTGTGTGCATTCACAAATCAAAATGACTGAACTCTCAACAAGAATAGCATATCCATTCAGCTAAACTGGAGCTTCACTGCTGCCCTGTTTATATATAGTTCAGGAGCGATGGGAGCCAGCTCCGGGGATGAGGAGCAAACAGCTGGTACCCTGGAGCTCTGAGCTGATATTAGACGGTATATTTATTTGGGAAACACAAGGAGGGTTACACGGGAGTCAGACGTGTTTGCAGGGGTTTTTTTTTTTGGTTTGTTTTTTTGTTTGTTTTTTTTTGTGTTTTTTTTTGTTTTGTTTTGTTTTTTCATCCCCTTGATGTGGCTGCAGAAATCCTGACAAAAGACAGATGTGACATGGGAGAAAGCAGACAGGGGACAGCTATTGGCTTCAGTGAGTAGGATTAAAATCTTGATACATGGGAGGGAATGATAGCACTCTGCCATAGTTTCCAAGCAGAAGAGGGTTTCCCCTTTGGGGTATTAGAAGAATACCCTTTGGGGTATTAGAAGAAAGTGAACAAGCAAACAAATAAAAGAACTGTTATGAAGCTATAGTTTCATAATATAATGTACTGGTGCAGAAAAAAAATCCATGATGCATTTAGTTAAACTGATGCAACCTCTGTGTTTGGATAAAGCCTAATCCTTCACTGTTACGAAATCTTTCCTAATAATAATGTTTTCTTTCACCTCAAGAAGATTCTGATCTAGTGCCCATTGCCTTCACTGAACTACGCGTTGAAGACACATGTGGAAGTGGGTAGGCTTTTATTTGGATTTGCCAACGATTAGTGCAAAAAGTCAAACTATTCCCTGGGCTTTGGTTTTAAGTGAAAACACTCTCTGTTATTATTTACAGAATATTGAATGTGTGCCCTTAATAAATAGAAGTTAAAAAAGTAGCAGGGAGATAGAGCCTGATCTGCCAAGAGGACTCTGCGTTGCTATTCCCAGCGATGTTTTGAAATCTTCACCTCAGTTGCCTTTGCTGAAACCTGTGCCAATTGGAAGCCCATGGGGCTCCTCTCGTGTGCAGCAGCGGGTGAGGGTGTGCGCCGAGGTTACAGCTTGGACGTCAAGCCAAGTGTGACAGTGCACAGAGAAAGTAATTGCTGCTGAATTCCTACCCTGGTCTTGGAAGAGGCAGCCACTGAGAATGAAGATTTAAAAGGAGCCAAATATTATGCTTGAGGTTCACTATCCGTGCAAATGGTGATGTAAACTGATTAAAAATGGCTTTTTCCTTCTTGCAGCCCACCTCCTCCTATCCTCCCTCCTAGTTTGTACCCACACATACACACAAAAAAACCCTACTTCTTGTAGTGTGTTTTTCCACCCTCTGAAGTTGTTTCATCAAGGCATTTTTGTATGGGAATAACTTCAAGGGAGGTAGGTAGAGCCATTCATTTCAGCTGGGTGATTCACGTGGGAGGAGTTATGTGTGCATGGATTCTACGTCTGGATTCTTCTTATCAGAGAATATTGGTCCTGTCCAGGCAACCTGATGTCAAAAGTTGTAAGGCAGTCAGGTCCCCAGATTTATTTTCGTGCCCTTAGGCCTTGATTTATGGAAAACAGCGAGCTGCTGTCACAGCTCACCACCTCAACCTGATCAACCTGATGCAGCTGCTGCAAGGACCAAAATGCCACAACTCTGGGGTCTCCCATCAAGCCTTTGCCCTTCGGGCTGCATCGATGTGTTCTGCAGGACCAAGCCTGCCTTTCGGGCTCTGACAAGAGAGACCTGTTTTCAGGTTCTTAAAGTCACATTTATGCTGTTCAAACACACTGTCAGTGTGGATGGTTTAATGGAGTAAGCTGCAAATCAGTTTAATAAAGGAATTTCAGGAGACTGTGGTGATGGGGAGTTGATAAAAGCAACCATTAACTGCTAAATAAATGCCTGGAATTGGTTGATTTTACTGTTGATGAAAAGTAGGAACTTCTGTTTTTTTATTAGAATCTAATTAATGTCACTGTTGGCAACTCCTACAATTTTAGTATATCTCCTTAACTCCTGGAGTGATATGATCCTGAAAGTGTTACAGCTTTGTTTAACAACAGAGTGTGTTTTCAGACGTTATAGTGTTGAAATAGAGTACTGAAGGCTTAAAGAATCAATCTAAGATAAAGAACTAAAGAGACTGAAAAACTGTTCAGCCTGAAGAAGTCTTGGAGGGGACCTTATCAACGTGTATAAATATCAGATAGGAGGATGTCAAGAGCACAGAACCAGAGTCTTATCAGTGGTTTTCAGTAATAGAATGAGAGACATTGGGCACAAACTGAAACACTGGAAATTTTATGAATACAAGAAGATGCTTCTTCATGTTGAGGTGGTTAAGCACTGGAGCAGGTTGTTCAGAGGGATTCTGGAGTCTCTGGGGATACTCAAAATCCATGGTCCTGGAAGTCTGCAAGACCAGGCACAGATCAAAGAACAAGAGTAACCGTAGCAGGGAGGTCTTGCTCCCACCCAATATTTCTTTTAGACCAGGCTCTTGTCAGAAAGGCTTTGCTTCTATCTGAAGTCCAAAGAACAGAGCTGCTTGGGACTTCGATCAGGTGTCACATGCTGTTAGTGGGATGAACTTACAGTGTCATCATCGTGTTTTCAACTGGCAAAAGCCCTAGCGAGGTCCATCCATGTCATTAATTAGTTAACGCAGAGTTGAGATGTAGATCCATGACCCTCAAGTGTGGTTGCCCTAAGTCATGATTTCTTGATTGTGCAGATACAACGACAAAGAATCTGAAGGGCGGAAGAAAATTTATACACAAAGTTTGAGGTTTTCTAGGCTGAACTGAGGAAGGATAAGGAATGCCTCCTGTTCAACACTGCTCTCCTTGTCCCTGCTCAGCCTGCACTGGCACTGCTCTCCCTGGCATGTTTTCAGAGAGGTGTTACAAAAAGCATTTGCTGACTCTCATTCGTCCTAAAATAAACAGTGTGATGGATTGAACTCGGTGAGGCACAGAAAATGAGCAGGAAGGCACCCGAGCACTGGCTTGCCTATCTTTTTTATCCCATCACATTGTCGTTGAGTTCTGGCGAGGTCTGTATTTGTTCCTCCTTCCTCACTAGCAGAGCAAAGCAGAAGAGCCTGAGGTGAGGGAAGAAGAGAAATGTAAAACACCTCTTGTGCTAAAGAAAAGGCTGAAAAACCTGCAATTACTTTTGCACCATGGCTGAGTACCATGTGTGCATAGGAGAAAAAACATTCTGCTTGTACTGATGTGTTTCACTTAACAAAACTGCCAGAAAAGGCCCTTCCTCCTGCCAGCTGCAGGATCCTGCCAGTCGTTTTTATGTGCCATCTTGACTTTTCTTTTAGCAGTTGAGGTTGATGGATAGAGACTATTGATTTGAATGAGAAAATTCAAAAAAGAGAGCAAACAAGAAAAATATCCATTTCCTCCCCTGCTGGAAGGAGCACATTTTTTTCTCTCCAAGCTCAGACTGAAGATCCAGTTTTCTGTAGAAGAGCTTTAAAATGGGAATCCGCAGTCTCACTCCGAGAGGGCAGGACGTACAAGTTGCTTTCCTCTACTTTATTTCTCTCATTACTAGATCTACAAGTCTGATTTCCTCCCTGCACATCCAGTGGGCAGCAATGTCTCTTTGGAGCATTAGGGAGCTGTAATCGCCAGTGCATCCCCGAGCACTCTGTAAAATGATGTTTGCTTCTGCATGAAGGCAGGAGAGAGGAATAGTGGGTTGCAGCTCTCCAGTTCATGCACATACCCAGCTGAAGATTTTACTACAAGAGAAATAAAATTGCAATCCTGTGTGCATTCCTACCCAAGAAGCATGCAGGCTACGTCATTCTTCAGCAGAATATGGGACCTGTGTCTGAGCCAGAAGTGGCTCGGGGCTGAAATTGTCATTTTTGAAGGACTTGTGTCCTTGTGAACTTTATTTTTCCCATACCAAGCGGCTCAGTGTCTCTAGAGAATGACATTCTCTACTGTAAGGCATGCTTTACAAACAGAAGGACATATGAAATACTGTTTTCTATATTAGACATGATTTTGAGAACACCAAATCACATTTTTTTTTTCTCCTAGTACTGGTGCAGCAGCACTCTTTCTTTAAATATTATAAAAAAAACAACCAGTATTTTAACTTACAGCTTATTTCTTTGGTCTCTTATGTGCAGTAGTCTCTTTCCTATTACGGAATTCCTTTAGTCTCTTATGTGCAGTACTCTCTCCCCTATTAGGGAAATCTATCCTCCTTCTCCCCATTACGGACCATTCTAAAGATATTTCTCTTCATACAAGTATCAGCTGGTGCAGATGGAGCAAAAAATTTTATTAAATCTTACATTAAGAATGATCCAAGTTGCCATTAGATGCTTAGAATCTCGAATTGCAGGTCATTTACATAAATTTTGCTTTCTGTGTTCAAAACCCTTCAGGATTAGAAGAGCTCTTGTAATCAACAGTGTTTTAAACAGTATTGTCTTTTTTTGTGTGTGCGTGTTACTCATTTGGAATTATTTTATGTAGACACAAATACTTTTAGAAGGAGAATGTGCTTTTTAATTTAGTGTGGTCATGACCTGCATTTTATGAGAGCTTAGACTGTAAAAAAAAGAACAACAACAAAAAAAAACCACTTGTTTTTTTGGTCTTCGTTCTGTTGTCTGTTATCTTGAGGCAGGTTGGTGGCAGATCCATGTAGAGTGTGGGTGAAAAGTTCTGAATAGGAAGAAGGATATGAGAGGGATCCTTTAATATCCTTCAAATGGGATACTTAGACTTGCATTTTAAAAAGTGCACTTCCTTATGAAACTAATGTTTTAGGAAGTGCCTTTCTATTGCTATTTATGTTTCACCAAACAACTTGGCTTTGGGCAGGCTATAGACTGGAGATCTCAATCTGTGAACTGTTTTTTTCCAGGCTTATCTTTCTCCTTGAAACCTCCTTGGTTGGAGTTCAAAGAAAGTGACTTTCTGGAAAAGAAAATGGTAAGGTGGGATGTGATACATAGTCATTGCCTCTGTATTGTATTTCACACTGATCTACAAGGCAGGGGCAGAAATGAAGAGAGGAAAGTATACAATATCAGTAGAGTTAATGATGTCCAGCATTTAGGCTTCAGCTGATGGCTAAGTGAAGTTACTCAAAAATTGGCATTGCTGAGTGAGGAGGAGAAAGAGCAGAAGCCTTTAAATTTTGGGAAAAAAAAAAAGAGATTTTTTAAGGGTGTGTGTGCGTGATTTCTCTGTTATATGGACATAAGTATGATGTTCAGATGAGCAGTATAGTAGAAAATACTGTTAACGCTGTCTTTCAATTGCTCTATAAAATAAACAAGTATGCTTCCTTACCGAATCCTTACCAACTTGAAAAATGATCGTTTTATAACACTTATTTCTATACAAAAGTCCAATCTTTTAAAAGTATGTGTTTAAGAACAGGGTGGTAACTTCTGAGGTGAGGCTGCAGTGATGGTTCACCCTGGGTGAACCCAACCAGGTCACCCTCTGAATGCTGTTGAGAGGCATGGTCTGAGCTTTGATCTTGCAGTCTTCCTTCCACTGATGCTGGTGCTGATACTGATTTGGTTCAGTAAACAAGGAGAAAATTATTCTTCCTTTTGGCATGGTTATCCATAACAGGGACCTGAATTGTTTGGGGCAATGCTTGAGGCAGCCTCAGCAGAGGTAGGGAGAGAGAAAGAAGGAAAAGGGGGAAGGACTCGATGTTTTGGTGCCAGCTCTTAGATCAGTTCACCAACTTGGTGAAATCTCATTTCAAGTATTGCTGACTTTTCATGAATATACCTGAACCCATTCATTCAAAGGATGCTGGAGAACTTATACAAGAGAGACATCTTTTTCTTTTAATAATTTCTACTGAGTAACAAGACTGATAACCAGTTTTTGCACCTGCAAATGTGTTTCTGTCTGGTGATGTAATGAAACCATTTTGGGGAATTGCCTTCTGTTTTTAGGAAGGGAATTTTAAAGTCAATGAGTTCTGTAACATTGTCTCAGTGTCCTGGTGAGTTAGAGCTTAGTGAGTTAGAGACAAACACCCTCATTTGTATTCTCATCCGTAATAAAATCACAGCTCCAGTTTACCGCAGTGGATGGTGAAGTTTAACAGGTCCCTTACTGCATTTAACTCATGTGGCTTAGCTGTAGTGAACAGGCTGAAATGGCAAAAAAAGCGCGCCTTTTCCTTAAAACAAAAATACAGGCACAAAAACCCACTGTTTTTAAAAACATGATATTGCACTTGGGACTCTTTAACAGTAAATATTTAACAGGTGGGACTCCTTTTCTGTTCTTCCTTGTATTTCTCAACTAATTAGCGACGAGCCTCTCTAACTTTTTTCATGTGGCCATTAATCATCTCAGGCTGTCCTGGCTGCTCTCCATAGTGGGGCATGCTGAGCTTGCTGTTGTTTTCCTTCAGTTCATGTGACTTGTTCCTGCCGTCCTGCAGACAGAGCTGTGGCCTGAGTGCTGCTCTCTGCTCCGAGGCCGGTATCTTTCTTTCTTGGAGTCGGATGTCCGCTTGTTGCTGCACCTTTCCTCATGTGCGTGATTGAGCTGCACCTTGCTGAGTCCTGACGGGACCTGTGGGAAGTCCCTAGGACAAATCGTTTGCGTTAGGCAGTACTCTGAGCCAGGCCACAAGACCCTCTGCTTTTTATGTGAAGCTGAAAGGGATAGAAATACTGGAGCAGGAGACAGAAATTTCAGAGTGTGCTTACTCCTAGTCCTACACATCTAGAGCATATTAAGGCAAATTTTCAAAGTTGGATGCTTTGAATCTCTTTCCCGAGCAGAAAAGATTAAACTTTTATCAGAGAATCACAGAGTGGTTAAGGTTGGAAGGGACCTCTAGAGATCATCTAGTCCAACCTTCTTGCTCAAGCAGGGACACCGAGAGTAAGTGGCACAGGGTGGCACATGCCACCTTTTCCTCACAGCCTAGCAATGGATATGATGTTACCTGCTCAGTACCGCGAAGGAAGTGAGCTAAAATGAACATTAGTTATCTGTCATAGGTTGTCCCGACCCTCATAACGACTAGAAAGCCTATGTAAAAACACATAGCATCCCGTATCTCTGATATCTTCCATAGCCTTTGGTCTTGCTGTCATGCAAAATTTTAAAGGAAAGCAAATAGTGGAAGTAATTTGCATGGAGGTTGAGAAGTAATAGGAAGAAAATGACATTTTTTGTTCATGTGATGGTGAGAACTGTTAGGCTTGTCTCCCAGGAGAAGTGGGCAAAGTGCATATTGACATATCCATAGTGGAGCTTGGAAAAACCCTAGTACTCCAGGTACAGTGTTGTGTTGGACGTAGATAGGGGGCAGATGTATAATGCAAGTCCTTTTTTTATTTCTTTCTGTTCTTTCCAGTGTAATTTTGCTCATGATGAAGATTTTGTGTCTGAGTACATGCTCGTAGTTTACAGGTAATTGATTTATAGAGAAAACTGTTAGTTCAAGGATTTCAGATAGGTGCTCCTTCAGTGGAGAACTATTTTACAGACATTTTGAGTATCATCTATTCATCAAAGTTGCTGAGGATCACTGTATAATTGATGGGAGGGGAGTGGTTTTGGGAGACTCAAGTCTTTTTTCCAGATTTTTTTCATCAGCTTGGTGTTTTGATCAGACCTTCTCAAACTTGGCTTCACATTACCTGGGAGCAGGTCAGGGAGTATCTGTTACAAGAAAAAAAACGTAAGCAAGGACAAGGCACTTGACATTCTTTTACCTTAAATTAGCAGAGCAAGTTAGGCTGTAGGTCTGAAGTTTAACTTGATCTGCTAATGTCTGCAAAGACTTTGAAATTGCCTTATACTGTTTTGTAGCCAGCAACCAAAATATGTTAGGAATTCACCAGATTTTAGTCTCACTGTTGGCGATGGCAAGCCAGGTTAGCCTGGGCCTCTCCAGCTTGGTTGCACCTGCATCTTCACTTGAGAGAAGACAGCTTTTCTTGTTTTCCCTAGTGAGGATTAAATTTTGATTCAAGGCAGGTTCCGCACCTGAGATGACTTAAATGTAGATCAATGTTGAATTTTAACTTTTATGTTAAATAACTCCATGCTTTCCCAAAACAAGTCTTTGCAGAGAGTTTCTGGGGAAAACATATGGGTCTCTGTTTTTTCATGTATTAGTTGTTCACTTTTTTTTTCTATATTTTTCATATCTGATGACGTTTCAGCTGTTTGAGGACAGATAGGATATTATTGACACAATTAGCAAAACAAATGATTATCACACCTTTTATTTAACCCCGCGCTATTTAATGTATTTGCGTGCACTTTCATTACTCACTTGCTTGGTTACGTTACACAATGATATCACCTTCCTGTGCTGCAGGACCTAAAACAAAGCAAAAAAAAAAAAAAAAAATCTTTTGGCTCTCAGCTACTCCCCGCAGTTTTTATTACAAATGAACTAGAAAGCAGCACCGGGCAAGGAGTTATTTGAGTTTCCTTTCACTGCTTGCTATGCTTTATTTCCGGACCTAGCAATCGGCTATGTTTGTGCAATAGTTCTCGTATCTTAAAATAACAAACAAAAAACACAGCGACTTTCTTCTCAGTGCAATTAGTAAGATCAGATTGGGGGGAAAAATGAAAAAAAAAGAACAATAAAACTCTCATACCGATGGCTTTATACAGATCAAACAATTGGAATCTTTATGACTAATCCCATGGGAAGTTTTGAGACACTGTCCCAGGAGGTTTTTGTTTGGCTTGAACGCAGGTGTAGGAGGTGTACTTGGAACTGCAAATATGGTTTGCGTGTTTCTGAGATGTCAGCGCTAGTGCGGAGCTGGCGTATTGGGACACTTTCGCCACTTTGGCCTAAGCATCACTACTGCAAGCCATGGGCTCTAGGATTACGAAAGCAAGTAGTCCCACTGACCTGTGTCTTTACCAGCCCTTCCATCCTTTGCTTCCTTGGCTCCTCTTTGGAGCAGTGGTTGCCTGCTCCATAGATTGATTTATGGGAAGAAATCTTGCCTGGTGGGGGAAGAGTCCTCACAGTTGGCTCTCGCCAGGACTACTGTGTAACAGCCTGCCCCTTTTCTTTCTCCTAAGGTCCTGTTCCCACTCTCTTTGCCATCATGGAGCAATGTTTGGAGAGCCCAGCAGCCTGTTCCTTCCCATGGCTTCCGAGGATTTTCAGGCCTGCAGGATGTAAAAAGCGCAAAGACCTCTGGAGGATGTGAGCCCTGGATAAAAGCCTCTGGAAAGGCCTACCATCTTCCTTACCTTCCATTTCTTCTTGGTTGACTTGTATGTTGTTTGGGAAGGGAGCCTCTCCATTCTTGGAGGATTATCGCTAACCAGACATTTGCCATCCTCACTGGACTACTTCTGCCATCATTTTCCAGGATAAAAACTTGCTACACTCAGCTGAAGGATATTTCCCCCTTCTTCTGGTACTTTCCCAGTGCGCAGTGGTGCACTTGTCCAGCAGGTATGTAGATGTTTTTCTCATTCGCTCCCTAATGAGGTTTCCTCATGTTCAAGAACATTTGTTTCTCTACTAGCTCTGTGGAAGGTAAGACCTTCCTAAATTTTTCTCACTGTGGTCCCAAGATTACTTTTCCTCATTCAGTTAAAATAGGCTTTGAATTGCCTGTTTTGTGCAAGGCTCTTCCGCTGTCATGGGCACAAGGTCATACACTGTGCAGCTTCTCTCATCATCTCCATTGAGTGATAACCTTGAACTGGAAGGCAGGTCAGCTAAGGACACACAACAAACGCCGTGTATTCCCCTTCTGCCCACACAGGTGACACCTGCTCGTGTTGTCAGGTCCCAGGAGCCCGCCATAAACTTAGTCTTTGTCAGTCTAGAAATGAGTGAGCCTCAGAGCGTGCAGAGGTAAGTCACGGAAGGGCAACATCTGGGGCATGAAGGGCATTTGCCTGTGACTGGCGAGTGTACGTTCATGTGGACA
>JAVCKT010004380.1:0-20450 GCA_032273925.1 Rhynchotus rufescens
CCGTCCGTCCTTCCTTCCGTCCTTCCTTCCTTCCTTCCTTCCTTCCTTCCTTCCTTCCTTCCTTCCTTCCTTCCCCTCTGACCCTCTGCTGCGGATGCACCTCAGTCAGGTTAGCCAGCAGAAAGCCAATGTGGGGAGGATGGTGCCAAGCTGCACTGGCTTGTGGAAGGGTCCTGAGGATAGCTGTGCATACAGGGAAAATTTGGGACTGGGTGGTGGGCAGGTGGGGCAGAGAAAGGACGGGGAGAGGAAGGAAGAGCTCTCCTTTCAGTGGCAGGGAGTATGTAACAGCTTACTCATACTGGCTAACTTCACTCTGGGTGCTGAGGAGTGTAGGAAATGCCATGGTAAATGTACAGAATAAATAATGTGCGTCACAGGAAAATGACTTCTTCCTCTTGCTGTTTTCAGTTACTCGGACTTGAAAGCAGCAAGAGATCTGTTATGAGAGAAGCTTGACTTTTAAGCTATCGGTTTCCATTTCAAGCCTAAGGTGGGAAACCACCATAAAACGCCGAACAATTAAGAAACTGAACTGCCTCTCTTTGAGAGAGCCAGTGCTCTGTGTGAATGCTCTGCCACTGCGCAGCCGTGCAGGGCACTCTCCGGGACCCGGCTCTGCCCCGACACACGGGCAGCAGCCGCCAAACCTGCCCGTTCTAGTGGCGCTGCTTCTGCTTTACTGGGTGTGCGGGAGGGCACAAGAAATCCGAGCTTCGGTGAATAATTCCCAGCAAGACTCTGTGTGCTTTAAATGCGAGGTAAATTGAGGATCTATTTACAACTTGCTCATTTATAGAAAAAAAAAAGGTTCCACAGGTAGTAAAAGGAGCAGACACCAATGAAAAATGCACCCAGAGAAAGCACATGCCATTTTCATACAGCGTGTCTCCTTGACTGTAATACTGACCACATATTTGTCATTTGAAGCAGAAAGGAATAAAGAAGGTTGGAGGCGGAAAAAAAAATGCCCAAAGATCCATTTTACATCCTGAAGATGCAGGCAATAAAATGATGACTCACTGTTAACAAGTTCACATGCTATTTTGTGACTAATGCATTAAATTATATAATTCACTAATGTCCTGCTCTTCAGGGTTTTACAAAAGGCTATTTACTGAATTATAGTTAGAGATAGCAAAATGAAGTGAAAAAGCAGGGCCTTTTGAGAGAGGGAAGCAATCAACCCTAATGGATTTACTGTGCAAAAGTCTCAGTAGTTGGAAAACCATGCACGTACACACACACATCTGGCTGCTTCAGCTGTCGGTAAAGCCATGAATGTAGCTTGCTGATGCCAAACAAAATTCCATATTAATGCAATTAATTATGCAACTTTTTTTTTTATAATGTAAATCTTGAGACATTAGCCACAACTGTAGCAACAACAAAAAGCAACCAGCTAGGTTTCCAAGAGAAAGGGAGGGAAATACGAGGGAAAGCCAAGCAATCTCTGTGCTAAACAGCTTGGCTAAGACCCTGGCAGGCCTCACCTACTCGGTGCAGAGGGACTGCTCCAGCATTTGCAATGAGAGCAGCTGGGACAGCCCCTTCAGAGGAAAGGGAAAGGTCTGTCCCGTTCTGACCCACAGCTCTGACTCCATCATATAGGTCAGAAACACTTGCACCAGTGTTACTGTGTATACTCATTGCAGGATGGTGTCCAAGGGCTTATGGTTGGACTCGATGACCTTGAAGGTCTTTTCCAAACACACTGATTCTGTGATTATCATACCAAGAGCATATTTAGAGAAAATGGGGCCCTAATGTTACAGCTAGATAGAGCATTAAGCGTCCACATCTTTATCTAAAAGAGCATGAAAAGAGAAGTTTTGAGGAGGGTGCATGTGGGAAGGATATAGAATTTGTCAGAGAGACTCCTAAGAAAATAAGCTAAATCTTTGTCAAGCAATATATACACAGGCAAATCAGGCTCAAAAGGGTGCATTTAGGAAAGCATTTGCTTCGTGCCTGCAAGGAAGAGCAACAGCTAGTCTGAATGCTGGATGCAAGTGTGTGAATATTGGGAAACAATACCAGAGCTGGAATTGTTTATTTTCCCTCCATTCTGTTTATTAGTCCATGTATTTTTCTTTCTCTAAGGCCATCCTCCCAACTAGGCCAGTTCTGATGAGTTCATCACTAGTCTCATACTATTGCATTATCTTTCTTAAAACATCAGCTCTTTCATTTATGCAGTCAATGAAGCAACTCCACATCCTTTTTAAAAACTACTCACGACCTCAGAGTTGCAGATCAAAGCATGGAAAATGAAAACCCCGAAGTCTCTGTAGCTCTGAAAATAGAAAACTAAACAAAAAGAGAATATTCCATAGTTTTAGAAATACTATTACGTTTTTAAGCAAGTGTCTGAAACAGATTGAGGGCTTGCAGAGTCCTGGTGTTGCATACAGAGGCTTGAGCAGCCTGCTTCCCCTCGGGACTGAGCAGCAGCTCTCTGTTCTGAGGCTTGTCAACACTGCACACAACACAGCAGGGATCTCCCCTCAGAAAGGTAACTAATAACATCAGCCTATCTGTTTCAAAACACAGGAATTTACCATAAATGCGGATTTCCTTAAAAGTTCCAAATAATTGAAGAAAATGATTTTGCACTATTTCATTTATGTTTCATCTTAAACATTAAACTTGCCCTGTTAAACATTCACTTGCCCTTTAAAAGTGCACAGGGTTTCTATTTTCTGTTGGGAATATTTTTTTCCAGCATTGCTTGGCAGAGATTATCAGAGGAAGGTTTTCAGAAGATTTCAACCTTTGGTTATTATTTTTTGATTGTAACATTATATCTTTAAAAATCACACTCTTAAAACATAATGTTGGGAGGAAGCCTTGGAAAAAAAACATTGTGCTTCCAAAATTAATGTGGAGCAGCTTTGAAAAGTAATGATTTCCAGCTATTTTTAAAGCTCCTTACATATTACAGTTACTCCCTTATTAACTGTGACTGTACTGTGAATAAGCCAGGCCTTTATAGGAAAAATGAGTAAATAGATTCTCAACTCTTTTGGAAATTTTATACTTTCAATGGTTTCTTTGCAAGAAAATGAAATAATAAAAATAAAAAACTTGTTTTGAAAGGACAAGTCAGCTCATTTTACACATTTCTTATTCTTCCAACTGACGAGGCCATATGGAGGCACGTCTTGCAAGACGGCAGCATCTGGCTCTGCTAGCAACTAGGGACACCCACAGGATTTGCCGCTTTGGGATCGGCATGGTACGTTTAACATGACGGAGCATGTCATGCTCTGTCACAAAAAGCAGGATATATTCACTTTGGTGCAGAGTGGGCTGAGATGAGCCAAATGAAGCGATGATTCTATGCATGGAATATTTTAGTTTTGGGCTATGTTTTGAAACTGAAGGAAGACCCAGCTTACCTCACGTTTCTATAACCTTCTTCTTTAAGAATTTATGAGCAGTGTTATTGACACTGAGGTCACAAGGAGAAAGCAAAAAAAAAAAAAAAAAAAGCCCAAGTTCTTTTTAAACTATCAGTTTACTGTGGGGTTTCAATCCTCAGCTGTGAAAAAAAAAAAAAAAAGAGCACATGGGAACATATTAGAAGAAAGAACTACTATGTTTTTTGATAGAACAAAACCCAGAGGTGGAAAAATCCCATGAAGGTGTGGAGTGCATAAACCCACACCGTCAAAATTTTGGGTTTTTTTTCTGATGAGGAACATCTAAAATACTGAGAACACCTCCTACCACTACATGATTTATTTCCTTGACAGTGAACACCAAGCACTCTCCTAAACCACAGCCACGTGAGGTTTTTCTCCACATCTTTGCTTTCATTACAATTATCAGGCAGGAGCTGCAGCTTTGGCCTGCCTCTGTTCCCCTTGAAGCCAAAGGAGCCACATTGTTGCTTTCAAGGAGATGCAAGCAGTGGCATCAGAAAATCCTGTCCATAGTAAGAAAACACATGCAAGAAGCCATTTTGGGCTCAGCTTAGTTAAAAGTAAAGGTACGGAAAAATAGTCTGTAACTTGCTCCCTAGCTAACAAGCGGGCTCACAGGAAACATTTTAGAGAGGCCAGGAAGACCTATTCCTCGGCCTTTAAAATAATGATGATCAGTCCCCAAAATAAGGAACTCGGTCTTTTATAAGCAAGCTTATGAAAGAGTTTTACTTTTATCTGATATCGTCAGATTTGTTAAATACTAACATCACAAGTTCAAAGAGCTTGTCAATCTGTTTTTTATTAAAATGTTTGATTTTAGTTTACCCATTCTTACAGGCTGAAAATTAGTGCAGTAATTTTTGTATAAAAAAAGGCCAAATTACCCCTAGAACAAAAGTGTGTAAAAACCAAATGTACCTTTTGGTTTCTTTCCAAGGAGACAACAGAAATACCTGTGACGACTATTATACTTCCTGCTCATGAGAGATTTACATTGCCTGTCTAGTAGCACACCTGTGTTATTATCCTACTTTCATCTCTGTTACCTTCTGTTGCTCTGTAGGTAACACTGTTGGGTGTCTTCAGTGACATCGTATGAAACCTGATGAGTCCATTTTTACAAATCAGAAAGTACTTAATTAGGATTTTGCTGCCTTTCTTATTTGCTGGGAGTTTTCAATTCATAACTTTTAACTCACTCCTGGTGAGTTAAAGGTCAAGACTTCTTTCTTTTCCCTTATTTGACGGAAAGTATTTGCTCTGTGTGCAGACTTTAGGCTATATTCTTGTTTATTGAAGGCTCAAAACCCTTTGGGTTTTGTTCACTGCACACCAGATGATGCTATTAAACATCTTTCACATGCTATGCATAATAGTGTGGGCATTTTTTAATCTAATGACAATGATCTTAGTGAACTGTCTAAATGTTCCTTGTAAGTAACGAAGTTAAACTACAGGATACACGGATGGATGCATCCCTTTGAACAGAATTCGGTAGTTGCAATATTTAAGAAAGTGGAATAATAACCCAATTCAGTTAATCATTTGATTTACATTATGCATGAAGTGGTTGCAGTTTTGTATTTCTGCTTCATAAAATAATCTCTTTGAAAATTGTGCTGAAACTAGAAGTACTATGTATTGCTGCCAAAGGGGAGAGTCTTTTGATATATGATCTCTGGCACCACACATAACTTGTCATGCATTAGAAGAACATTGGCCGCATCTAAAGTGAATGGCTTCTATGCATGACTTGCATGTGAACAGTGCTTGAAATTACCAAGCTTACTGTCTCAGTATAAATGAAATCCATCACTGGCTTAGAAAGTTACATCTTCTTTCTCCTCAACCATACAAATGCAGCAGAGAAACAGTGATTATCTCTTCTGGTGAAAGGACACACAGGCTATGGGTTGAGGGAAGCACAAGTGAAGGCTTCTTCAACCTCCCTGCCACAGTGAAATGTTGAAATAATGCAGGCGAAACCTTGAGGTTCAGAGGACACGTGCTATGTGTTATAATAATAACCCTGGAGTTTTTACCTTGTGGGACTCCTGGGAGAAGGTGCACTCCAGATGGAGAAGCCTGAAGGATCTGGACAGGTCACCAGGGAGACCTTAAACTGACAAGTCTTAGATGGGATTTCCCAAAGGGAATGGGACTGTCAGATGACAGTGCTTTGTGCCTGTGCAGATTCAGTAAGCAGGTCCTTCAGCACAGCAAGCGAGACAGTGATACCTGTGAGCACAGCATGGCAGGGCACCTTCCAGGGCACGTCTTCAGAGAAGCTCTGTTCTTGAGGAATCGAGCTCCCCTCAAGAGCTGCCAAGCTGCTCTGATGGCAGGTGGGACAAACCTCTAACAGGTCAGCAGAATTTACTGTGTAAGTGGTTGGCCATAATATTTCTGTGATGTGTACATGTGCACACTAACCACATATTTATTTTGTGTTACTAAACAAGAAATGGATAACAATCCTCGTTTTTTTTTCACTATTTCTACTATTGGGAAGGGGGAGTTGGACTATCAGTGAGGAAGCTTGTTTTGAGCCACAACAGGAAGCAGAAGAAATGGCTGTACCTTCTAAAATAGGAACAGCGAATATATATATCTATATATATATGTATATATATATATATAGCCAGCCTTAGTAACCCAATATAAGCAAATTGCCTTGAGATAAGAACACACTTCTGAAGAAGTTCCCCATGACCATTTTGAATGCTGAAGCTCTCTTCTTTCTCCCTCTGCTCCATAAACACCACCGGTGTTTCCTGAATATTCCTGAATAAATTTTGCATACAGAGCACTTTTTAAATTAATTAGGATGAATGTAATAGGAAATGTCATGTTTTAGATGTGAACCAATAAACCAAATCTGAAGCATTGCACCAAAAAAAAAAAAAAATGAATTTCAGAAACTGGCAAAATTCAGTAGTATTGAAGAAAGAAGTTCTCTCATAAAGTACCAAGCCAGGTCTGTAATGACATATGAATAGATGAAATAAACTTTATGCATTTCAGTATATTATTATCACATTATCTAACAAGATGGACATGTTATAAATATATTGTTCCAAAAATAACAGAAGTATTTGTTCAAATTCTTCATTTTCCTTGAGAAAAACAAAGGTAAAATTGTGATCCTTGTTGCAAAAGATGATCCCAAACAGTAAAAAAATAGTATGCCAATAAAAATCATTAACTGTTTTCCTTTCTAAAAATAGTAAGCAATTTATTCATATTTGGGAGGAGTAAAAGTTAAATTTCTTTCAAATATTATAAGTACATCAGGGTCTCTGAACATTTCTCTTTTTAAAGGTGGTGGTGACTCTAAAAGTACTGGAAAGTATAGGGTGGAAAGTTGCAGGGACCAATTCTTCTTGCTTGCCTACACTCCCAGAGCTGGACGTTGTCAGGAGGGGAGCAGTTCAGCAGGCATGGCTGCTCTTGAAGGCCTTGCACGTGTGGGAGGCCTTCGCTAACCACTAACAATTGCTTCGCTATCCACTGCCGGCAATGACATCGCACACCCATCACGATGTCCATGAAGGCCCTTGCTTTCCTGCAGGCCCACCCTCTGCTTCTAAGAGCACCAGAGGAGTGAGTCAAAGCCCTGTGAAGTTGCTGGAAAGCTTCCCGTGTGTCTTTGAAGCGAGTGTGAGTGACCCGCAGCTCATCCGCTGCACGGCGCGCCGGGATCACGGTCCGCGTGCCGTGCGCTCCACAGCTAAGGCTTCAGCACAGCACAAAGCAGCAGCCACTTCTCTCCCGCCGACCTACGTCCAGGTTTGATCTGCTGAGACCAGCACAGCTGCAGTAGTGTAGGAGCAGGTAAAGGAAAGGAGAAAGATCTCAACTGACATGTCTCATGATGACGACTTGAGGAGGAGAAAGGGAGTCCTTCAGGTGCAGAGGAAGCAGTTCTGTTCTCATCTCGCCGGGGTGAGAGTAACATCAGGGGGCATGATGTATCCACAAGGAAAGTGAGGGCCACCGTGCTGGAGCAGATCAAACACGAGTGGAGAGGGGGGAGGAAAGAAGCACTGATAGAATATTAAGACCTGTCAGAATTCAAAAGAAGTGAGTAAAATGGAAGGATTACATAAAAATAGCTCACTATGCTTAGGAATCCTTTCTCTAGGTGGATTCCGTTCTCTAAGGATTTCTTTCTCTAAGTGAAAACAACTGCGCATTTCTTTCCTACTATAATATCAAAGGATCCAAGTCTTTCATGGAACTCCCACTAAAGTCAACATGAGTCAGACTGCATGTATGGAGTGCATGGACGAAATCCACAGGAGAGCCAATTATTGTATATACCATTGTAAAACGGTTATAAGAAGTGTTTATAAACACCTGCCATTGTTTCATTATCTCCAGTTCTGGAAAAAGAAAAACTGTTGGCCTAAGTGACATAGGATCCACTAATTCCTAATATAAAAACATGAAGAAGAAGCCCTGACAACATCCTCGATTTCTAAGTTCAACCTAAAACCTATATTTTTAAGAGTAGGCTAATTTCATCTGCAATCCCCCATATGAATATGAACTAGACAAAAGGAAAAACACTTCAGAAATCAGAGAGATGGAAAGCAACAGGGAAATTCCAGGTGGAACACCTCCTCTCAAAACAGAACTGGGTGATTGGCAGCAGAAGTTATCTGGATTGGTGGTTATTTATTTGCCTCATATGAAAAAAATCCCGTCTCATAAGGGACTTTCCTTGCATAGAGAAGTGAAAAGGTGTTAAGCAAAACTGCTTGCCTCCATAAGGTCTGTAACATGAGGCAATCAAATTCCCACTTGGTACTGCAGAAAAAAAAATGGTTGTGATAAATACTATCCCTCATTTTGTTATCTCATAAGCAGGGAACATGAATGAATAACACCAAGTCCTAAAAGGTAACAGAGATGGTGTGATTTTTTCCTGCTGACAATGTTTCTCATTGGCTCTGTTATTTGTTTTGTAGCCTCTCTTTTTATATATTCTTTCCTCCAAACAAGTCAGAAGAAGACTGGACTACTTAACTGTGCGGTGGACAGCTTGCCTGTTGGGCAGCACAGCCTCGCGCTGGGTTACACATGCAGAGCAGTGCTCATTCACTGCAGCAAGGCAACACAGCAGATGGCTCAATACCCATTAGAAAAATCATGCTGCTCTATTTAGCTGTCATGAGCTATAACATCTGGACAGTCTTATCTTTTTTAACACTTCATTGACTCATATACTGTAGTAACAAAGCAATACAAGAAAGAAAAGGAGCAAAATAGGAACTTTCTACATAAATAAAACAGGAAATACATTCCAGGGCTAGGATTACTGAGGCTACTGACTTTTACTAATGAGTGGTTTAAACTTAGCCATGTTAGCTTGGAAAAGCACTGAACTGAACAAAAAGCATTATTATTTTTTTAAACTCTCTTTGGAGTCTTTCTTAAACCCCCATATTCTGACAGTGCACTTGTGTAAGTCAGAAATGACTCCAAAGAAAGCAACAGAGACCAACTGAAAACAGGATTCTGAATTGAGTTCAAAAAAGACTAGCTGTGTACATCCCTTAGGGCATGCCCAACTAGTCCAGGAACCTGTGATGTTCTTCCAAACACTGGTGGGAGCTACAGTTCCACCCTTTCCATTTTGTCACAGACTCAAAACCCAACATACATAGCAAAGCATCTTCCCAAATCCAGGAATCTACATGGATAGAGCAGGTTGGGGTACAACTCAGATCTGGCTACTTCCTCTAAGTTAGCAGACCTAAAAATCCTAATCTAAAAACAAGCAAACAAACAAAAAATAAACAAGCAAGCAAACAAACAAAGCAGAAGTTTCATTCTACACTGGGTAGAACAAGAATCTTAGACCTTTTGCTATATTTGTCACAGTTTACACAAACCAAGTGTCTCAAAATTACCTGGGAAAGCATCAAGACCAAATATTATCTGGCCAAAACGGAAGCACTCCAAGTCCTATCAGACATTTAGTAATGGCCGCACCTAGCATTTTACGACTGCATTTATAGAACAGGGATATGGCAACATTTAATGAAGAAAAAACACCCTCTCATTATGGGTCTACCAACTCTCAAATTATAGAGCCTGTGCTCACAGTGCTTGAAGCGGCTGATGCGGCTTGTTCCCTGATGCGGCTTGTCTAAGGGAAGATGCCTGGAGCTCTAGTCCTAGTTGTTCTATTCTTTTTTCTTTTTCCCCAGCTTGCTTCCTCAGCAGGGATGTAAGGACATAGGACACAGCCTAGTTGGGCTGGGCCTGTTTGGGAAGGTAAATGATAGGAACACTTTCAACAGCTTGCGTATTTTGCAGAAAGCTTGCAGAAGAGTCTTGTGCATGAATTCCACTTTATGAGGCATTGCTTGGGTTCAGATCAGCATACTGGCCAGTTATGGTCAGGAAAAATGAATTCATGATGGAATGGATGCAATGAAAAATGTTGGGAATCTACCTTATGAAGAGTCCATGACATCTAAGCTTGTCTGGCCTAACAAAACGAAGTCTGAGAGGGCATATGATTTCTTTCTGTAAACATACTGGAAACAACCACTGAGAAGTGGAAAGAACAATTTAAGCAAGGGGATAGTACTGGGACATGGCTGTGAACTAGCCACATATACAATTTTAGAGTAGAATTAGATTATCATTTCTACCCATCAGCAATGTAATGTTCTGGACTAGACCTCCTGGTAGGAACAGTGGTTCCAAACAAAGTCTAATGAGTTTTAAGATGTCACTTGATAAATCTTTGGAAGGGTTAATGGGAAAATGTTGCCAGCATCAGCAGGCAGTTGGACTCCAGGATTTGGAATATACCTCGAAGAGCCAAGCTCCTAGACAATTATGGCAGCAAATTTCGTTATGGTGAACACTTGTTAATCACTCTGTAGAGTCCAATAAACTCCTGTGAAGTATTTGGCCTTGTTTAATTTAGGTTTTGGCTTAAAAATATTTGAAGTGACAAACACAAAAGGCCTTTTGTATAGAAAAAAACCCTAACTGATGGTGCATTAGCGCTGGGAGAGCACTATGTTCATTTTTCTTCATTTGTATCATTCCATATAGTCAGATACTTAGACTACCTCCAGATGACATTTTACTTTCTGAACCTTCAATAGTTCCTGGTTTTACCTTTCAAATCCTCAGTTACAACATTTTTTTTTTCAGGGAAATTCTGTAGTTCAAGCAGCAAGGCAGAAGTCCTGCAGCTCCAAAGACCCGAACTTGGATCAGCCTCTCCCTCCTCTAAGCCCTCCTGCCTGTCCCCCACCTGCAGAGGTTGGCCTCACGCTCATGGCCAGCACGGACAAGCTGTGTTCGTACACTACCATCTAGTGGCAAGCAACGCTCCTGCCCAAACAGGCCTGGTACACCTTTTCCCTAGCACGCCGGATTGTCAGGATCCTGGACTTTGCCTTTGGTTGTGAGGTGGTGAGGTTGTGAGGTGAAGTCCTGAGAAATGTCACTGCTCATGCAGTGCCCCTGTGCTGCAGGCTGCTGCTTTTGGGCTTCCTCATGACGTTGGTCTTCACTAGGCCACCAAGAGCAGCAATAGCATCAGGTCTCATAAACTTTTGTTTGCAAATCAACTGTCTATCCATTAGGTGCAACCGCTGTGACCATGGCCCAGGATAGGAGAACGGGATATCCTGGCATCCCCACTTCATGCTCCTTCAGGAAATGTCAGGCAAGGGTAGGGAGGAGGAGGGAATTCTGACAAAAGAACAGGCACTGAGGGCAGAAATGGCTGCCAAACATGGCTCATTAACAGGGTGCCATGTGCTGGAGAAGGAAAAACATCACGACAGGGAGAGAAGAATGCTGAGGTCAGCTCCCTCCATGTGGCTGGTTTCTGGGCTTCTCTCCATGGGCCCCACCAGCAGGACATTTTTTTGTTCCTTTCCTTTCCTTCCCTTTCCTAACCCTCATTCTGGCCACACACCTTGCTTCTTGCTCTGCACAGATAGCGCTTGTTTTCATGGTCTCTCTCTTCAGCGTGGCCGGCCTGCAGGTTGCAACTATGCTTATGGCAGTCAGAGAGCACGGTTTCTGGTTTGCTTACCTCTGCACAGTGCACACTCTACAAGGGACCAGAGGACTGAACCAGGAAGGCTTCCTCTCTGTGGGGCATTTGCAAACCCGTCAGGGTGTGGGTGCTGTCCTCCATGGTGATCCTGGAGGGTCTCACATCCCCAGGCTCCCTGTGCTTCAGTGACATCTAGAGGTGCAGGCACTCCTGCAGGCTCCTGTTGGAGCTACGAGCTTTAATCACAGAATCACGGAATGGTTAGGGTTGGAAAGGACCTTTAGAGATAATCTAGTCCAACACTCCTGCTCCAACAGGGCCACATATAACACATGGCACTGGGTGGCATCCACGTGGGTTTGGAAGATCTTCAGAGAAGGAGCCTCCACAACCTCTCTGGGCAACTGGGCTTTGTCAGGGCTCTGTTATCCTCACAGTAAGTCAGTTCTTCCTCAATGGAGATGGAACTTCCTGTCTTTCAGCTTGTACCCATTACCCTTTGTCCTTTCTTGGCCATGACCAAGACGAGTTTGGCTCCATCTTCTTTACATTCTCCCATCAAGGTATTTGTTTATATTGATCAGATCTCCTCTCAGTTCTCTCTTCTCCAGACTAAACAGGCCCAGTTCGCTTAATCTTTCCTCATAAGATAGATGCTCCAATCCCTTAATCATCTTTGTTGTCCTACACTGGACCCTCTCTAGAAGCTCCACATCCCTCTTACACTGGGGAGCCCAGAACTGCACACAGTACTCCAGGTGCGGCCTCACCAGAGCTGAGGAGAGGGGGAGGATCCCCTCCCTCATTCATATACTTCCATCAAGGGAGCTTGCACTGCCAACACTCAAGTTCCTGCAACTTCTCATATAAGGATTGCCAGAACTCCTTTTAGCAAAAAAGTACTTTTGTCCTTTCTTGCTTTCTGGAGAAAGAAAAAAAAAATCCCCCAGAACCTCATAATTAGTTAGCCTGAAGCACATATCTCACCTGAAAAGCTTAAATTCAAATGATTAATGCACAAAGCATAAAGCAATAAGGAACTGAAAACAGGCTTTTATAGTAAAAAGATCAGACACTCTTAGTAAGTTGGGGCTATTAGTCTCACCTCCGATGTTAAAGTTATATTTTGCTTTTTACCTTTTCTACCTTTTTTTTTTTTTAAAACCTCTTTTTAGGGCAAACTTTTGTATGTTGAAAGTAAAACAGCAATTACAAAGCCATTAGGTTCAAGCACACCACCTAAATCCAGCGCAAAAGTCATGCAGAGATGCCAGCTGCTCTCCTGAATTTGCTGTAGCTCAGTTTTCTAGAAGCCGTTTTGCTTGTCTGCAAACAGCACTTTTCTTGCACAGCGTGCCAGGGTGGTGTCCTCCGTTTCTTTTAGGCTACATCCTCCCTTGTTCAAATGACTCGAAGCTGTCACTGCGCTCTCAAGGCCAGGCTGCGCCTTACTTAGAGCTGAGGCTCTGGCAGCCTCTTGCAAAATTATAACAAAGGGAATAGCATAGTGTTTTTTAAATCATACAAGGGGAAAAAATAGCCCTACCTCCCCACTCTTGTTCCTTCTTATCTCTGACATGTGCAAGAGGATGCATCACAGTAGCAGAGAAATGGAACAGAAATATTGTATTAAGACTATTTATAACACAGACAGCAAAAAACTATCATAATAGCTGCTAATGGAAGAGATGCTATCATATGTCTTTTGTATTACTAAGGGCTGTAAGCTCAACTTAAAGTCCCTGCCACCAGGCCTGCCTCTTGGCAACTTCAATACATCATGGCTATTTGCTTTGAGAATGGCTTGTCAAGCAAAAGGCCTCCACTGCTACATTCCTATGATCTATGATAAACAGACTTGCAAAAGGATTCTTTAAAATAAGTCTGAAACAGAATCGCACAAAGGGAAAGTCTTTCTTATATTTTGTAATATGCCCTGGGAGCGCCCAATTCCCTGCTTTTACAAGGATTTGATCTTGACAAGGTACTACATGCTTTGCTCCCAGTCAAGGAAATCTTTCATTAGCTTCAAATGCAAACACAAGTTTAAACGAGGTGTAAAAATTAGAGCTCTCAGCTTTTAACAAAAATCAACCTCCAAATTTTTCCCCCATCGAGAGAAGTATTGCCTGTTAATAACACAACAGCCAGATTTTCAGAATGGATCAGAATGGATCAAACAGTAGTTCATGTTATCACAAAGGAGAGCTACAGTTCTAAGCTCCTTTGGCAAGATGGAAACAGAGAACAAGATGTGATCAGAGAATTAGACAGTCTAAGAACTGCACATAAGATACAAATCGTTATTTCAAAATAGTGACTTCAATGGAATTTTATTAATGCTTCAGTATCCCACAGTTATGTTTTGTAATCATGTAAAGCCAATTCCCAGAAGCACATAAAAGAATTATTTCAGAATTACTGCTTCAGATTATTTCTCAGAATATACGGAGAAAGAGTATATCTGAATTTTCTGAAGCATGAGAATTGCACCTATGCGAAATACAAGTTGCATCTTTGTTGTACCTGGATTTTATTTTGCTTGCAATCAATAGTGTTCAAAGATATACTTAAATAAAAAACTTACGGACCTAAATCTTTGATTTCAACAAGAGATGCCACATCCCTTCAGGTGATGTGGCAATTAGAGAAAATTAAAAAAAAAAAACAAATCAAGTAGAATACTAAATTCTCGGCTGCTTCTAGAAATATTTTATGCTGCTTGCAAGTTGCATTAAGTCTCTTCATGAGGGAGACTGGGGCATATCATATCACATTCACTCAAACTTGTTTCTATAAACACAAATTTTTTGGTTGACTACAGCTCCTGGGAAAAGATCAGAACATTTTCAGGAACACAGGAAAAGCATTTCATTAAGACTTAGTAGCTCAATAGGAGCAAATGGTTCAGAACCAATTCAATTCAATTGCAAGGAGGCACCTCCTTACGGATGAGAAGTCCTTTGTAGTTGTTTATTCCATAAGAATGCCAAGATTAAAGTAGTTTGTAAACTGATTCTAAGAAGTGAGCTACAACCACATTTTAGCAGATCATCACATTGTTTCTACCTTTTTAAGACCAATATTAAATTTCTTGGTTTAGCAAAAACAATTGAGGCAAAACTTCCCATGTCTCAGAAGAGACACCAACTGCAGCTGGCCAGGGCGAGCAGGGATGGATTATGGCCTGCAGAGTATATCCAGATTGCTATCCAGAAGGGAGGGAATGACAAGGGTCATGCAGAGCTAAGCCTTATGTGAGGGAATATTTAACATATAGAATACACACGTTTGAGAAACAGCTCCTGTTGCCATCTTACACACACATATTTTCTGCAAAATATCAGAAGAACAAAACAGAATGTGTGAAAAGCTTTCCCCGAAAAAAAATTTGGAAACATTTTAAGAGTGGCTCAAAAAGTTTCTCTATTGTTTCAAACAACATATTTTGTCATTATTTAAACAAAAATAACCTTTGTTCTTCCCACCTTTCAAAAATACTCACTTAAAAACAACATCATGTGAATATCAGAGGGAAGAAGGAACTCCAGTAAATTTAAGTCAACTTTTCATCCTCATTCAATCTGAAATATTTTTCCAGGATATGAAACCATGTCCCTGTCTTGTTCAATTGAACTGAATACTTCAAATGAAGTGTATCTGGGATGAAGTGAACCACAGTATGAACAAAGTCATAAATGTTTTAAAAGTCTAACTGTAAAAATATATTATCTTTTAAACTTTTTTAGTGACTCATAATGGACTAAATTCCACTCTTCAGTATGTAATCTGTGACTCCCATTGAGGTAATGAGCGTGTGCACCCAAGAGAATGCTAACCAAAATGTTGGTGAAAGAAACTGTTTGTACGATTTGCAACACTAGAGCATTTCATCCCTCACCAAAGCCCAAGATAGTCTTTAGGAGCAGTGCCATTTCTACTAAATCATTTCTACTGACAATACCAAATGCACATATGGGGGTGGGGAGAAAAAAAGACAACAAACAAACCACACTCACAGGCATAAAACACAGTTTGTCTTCCTGCACATTTTAGCATGCCTATTAATTCAAATCCTAATTTGGCAAGTCTTAGTCAGATTTAAAGCACTCAAGTATAAACTGGCAATCCATTCCTTCCTGACTGTTGCCTAACCATAGCTTTGGCCAAGCCACCTGACCTCTTAGCACTGAATAGTTTCCTTCCCCAGATAACAGACTTCAGCTTCTTTGCATGCAGCTGTCTGAGCAGCCCGGTCTGGCTCCTACCTGCAGAGCCCAGGCAGAAAAAGACCCAACTCTCTGAAGGTTTCTGAAGACACAGGAGACAACCTGAACCATTAGGACCTTCATAACATTGACACACAATTTGTGTGGAAGGAAAGATAAAAGATGACCCAAAGTTTACATAAAAGGTATAAGCTAGGAAATTGGCTACCTTTGGTGCTTTTTTTTTTTAGTCTGAGGGATTTAGTCCTTATTTATTAGCTTCTTGGAGAGCCCTGCAATGATTAAGTTACAAACAGAGATGGGAGACAGGAGGAAGAGTCAGAACCAAGAACATTTCCCAGGAGCGGGCTGGCCATCGGGCTGCAAAGATGTGTGTCAGAGGGCTAATAGGAAACACTGATCTTGCATTTCCTGCTGCAGAGAAGCAAAGCTCCAGAGAAATGGAAGTGAGTCCAGCCAGACTAGGCAACAGGAAGGGAAGGTGACCAGCCTCTGGCTGAGAGTTCTTCAAACAAACATCCCAACACATAAAACTGTGACCTTTTGGAAAAGGCAAAGTTAGGAAAGCGGCATCAAGGGAATCCTAGGTGAGGTGCAGCAATAGACTGCTTTGCTCAGGGAAGGCCTCACTGATTTTGAACCTCTTTTTGCTCAAAATATCATCTTTTCCTTCTCACAACCTATTACTGTCTTTTAAATTGTTCAGGGAAGAGAAAAATATCTGAAGCATAAAATTAAGGGGCTTGGAAGAACTCACACTAATTTCATGTTATAATTGGGTAATACCAGTAATCTCACATCTTCATGCTCAGACTGTCAAGTCATCAGTGAAGGAAGGTGATTCGAGGCAACAAAGGAAGTGCGAAGTAGTGCAAGGGGAGCTGTCAGGCTTCATCCTTTCCTATGAAAGTGCACTATGGCTTGGTCACTCCAGTAACTTTTCCATTCCCTAGAACGTTAGCGTGGTATCAGGGCATTACAGCACATCACTGCCTCCTCCTTGTCTCAAAAAGACCTGTAGATCTAAAGCACAGTGGCCATAACCATAGTTGCTACACAATCTTCTTGAACGGGAAAGTTTGTTATATGATAAGCTACTCCTGACAAATCTCACCCACTTTCAACTACCCCTGTAGTCAGGAAAGACAGAAAAAATCTGAATGTCATACCTGGATTTAAAAAAGACTGAAGACTTCACACAGTCCAAAATGACACCTGCACTCTCCCAAAGAATTCAGTGATGTTGTGTTAGTGGAGCCTTGGGTAGTGTATATTGTACAGCTCAAAGAACAAAAAAATCCAGACTCTTGCTCTATATTTCTAATTAAACACTGCAATCAAGTAAATTGTGCCTTAAAAGAACGATGTCTAAGAACACTGTTATAACACCAGAATCTTAAAGGACAAAATAAGTCCTGTTGCATAACACAGAGTACAGGACCAATCTATTCATCCAGTCATGTTCTAATTGTTCCTGCAGTAACCATCTGTACCCTATGATTTCAATGCACTAAAATACAAAAATAAATGTAAAATAAAAAAATAAAATTATTTCTTAATAAGCTGTCATAACTTTATATCAAGTGACCTGAGGTTAAAGCACAAACAGGTAAACTTAGTCATAATTTAATCCAACAGGTCTGTGCCTACTTAGTGTTCCACCTTTAATCACCATCTCATGCCTGCTGTCCAGAGCAACTGTGATGATGAAGGGTCAAAAACATTCTTAGTTACATTCCTGATTACATGCTTGTCATTGTATGGGTGTAACTGAGATGACAATATTCTTATATGCTGCACCCAGTGATGAAATTCAGCCACCCCACCAAGAAGGGCAGAATCCAGCTCAGGATTATGGAAAATAAACAGTCTTCAAGGCTTTAATAAAAAGCTCAACATGAATATTGATTTTTTTGGAAGACTGGGATAAAAATACTTATGAATACTGAATACATACATTCTTTCCCTTTCTATCTTTTATTGAATTCTTCATGTTAATTGTGTAGAAATTCGGTGTACTAAGTACTAACAATTGTGAAAGAAAAGATGTTACAAAGAAGTATTTACCTATTAAAAAGCTACTTAGAATAGGCTTACAATAGTCAAACCTAACACAGGAAATCAGACTAGAACTTGTATAACCACCTGATTTTAATCTTTCTCAGTGCACAACTCCTTGGAAATAAAACAGGAAAGATCTACCTGTAGGACTTCAACATTTCCATGTTGTTAGTTTCATTTAACTATTTAAATATCATCTTGAATCCATATACAAAGTTCTGATCAACAGAAATGTATGTGCATATAAAGGACCAAAAAGTCTGTGTGCAAAATCTTCCTGACTTTCCTGTGCTCAAGACAAGTTTTCAGATCACAACATTCAGCGTTCCCCCACAATTTGCTTACCTAACAAGTCCCTTGAGCTATACTCCATTTACCTCAGTATTTAATTTGGGAGCAGTGATGAAGATATAGTCCCAATAGTTATAGTCCCAATCAGATGCACCAACAGTTAAGAATCAAAATATCACCACCTGATTTTTGACAACCACATTCAGCTACCCACAGTTTTAGGGCCCTATTTGCACCTCTGTTGGCAGTACTGTTCAAAGAAGTAAGGATCATGTCCAGCCCTGAAGAGTTTCAGAAAGACCATGTTAATGAAGTACTAAACCGTTGGTGAACATCAGTGCAGCTACATGTGATGCACATTTGGGAAAAGCAACCATAGTTTCACCTAAGCGACCAGGTCCACGTTAATTACTAATACCCTGGAATAGGACCTTTGGCTTTGAGAGCTCTGTGGAAACATTATTTCACACTCAAGATTAATCATAAAGCAAAATGAACATTCAAAATTACGAAAAAAAATGGTGGGTAAAAAACACTCCCGCCTCTGTATGAACCCATGGAAACCCTCAGTCTAAAACAGTAGGTTTCTGGCCCTCTGCCTTCAACAGGAATGGAGGAATTGGAAAGCTTACAGGGAAAGACAGCTATGACTTAATTTGAAATGGCTGTCATAAGAAATAACTCAAAAAGACTCTACTACTTGAAATCAGATGACAAGAAGGAACAGAAAGGAAAATGACATCCATAGTATCACGACTGATTCTTGACACATTAAGGGTCCTTGATTCACTAATACAAGAATGAAATGGCATAAAAGGAAGCCAGCCAGATTTTAAATTTTGCAAGATAGGAGGAGATCCATATACTATGCTGTGGAACTCTTTAGCATAAGGCATTGCACAGGTTAAAGTACTTCACAGACACAGAAATGTAACTTAACATATTTTTGGAAAGAAAAAAAGCATCAAAAACCATAGCATTTTTTTTTTTTTTGCATCAAAAACTATAAGAAATGGACATTGGATCTGCTTCAGGAACATTCTGAACCACTGACTGCTGGAAGTATCTGGAGCTCTGGAGTACACTGCTTTCTGCTATTCTTCCCTTAAGAGCCTGTGACATGAGATTACCAAATGACCTTTGACCAATCCCAAATTATAAGCCAGACAGATTATATCGAGTCAGTCTCCTTTGTCCAAAGGTTAACTGACTCCTTCAAAGGACTTCAGTGGCTTTGTGTTCCATTCTTTCTCATTACAAAAACCATGTCCAGTCTTCCACAATGGTAGATTTAGCCTGTGTTCATTAATTCTGTTTTTTAATGGGTAAATAAAGACATCAGATTCACTAGTATGGCTCTCTCTTGAAATCCTTTCCAAAAGCTTGGGTTACATTATCCACTTTTCAGTCCTCTGACACCAACAGAGCCTAAAGCATGGGATTACACACCACAGCAGGTGAATATTTCATCCTTTAACTATCATAGAGCAAAGTTTACTCAAGGGAACACTATTTACCTGTTGATACTACAAACTTTTACAACAGGGTAGACCCTTTAAACTACTCTCCATAAAGAAGGCTTCTGGTGTGGAAATTTACTCAATATTTTATATCTGACCACACAAACTTTGATTGGTCCTACAAACTTCCTAGTAGTCTTGGTATTAGTGATCCTGATCTTATTGATCCTTATATAGTCTTGACAATTATGCTTCTCCAGTTCTCCCCAGACCTAGAGTAAACTGACACAAATTTTGACAAGTAAATTGACACAAATTTTTTAACCACAAGGCTTTTTTTTAAATATACACCCAAATGTCTATTATACAATATGTATTCATTTATGCAAGTCTCTCAATATGCACACAAGGAAAAATAATTCGGACATAGATTAACCCAGAAAGCAAAAACTCTCTAAAGATAAACATATCCATTTTAGACAGGAAGTTTACTACCTACATGAGAAATCGCCTTGTTTTTACTATAGGCAAACACATTACAAGAGACAGTAGGACAACTCCGAGTCACTAACAAAGATCAGCCTACACGCACAACCATGCACCAGATGAAGAGGAAGTCTCCCAGAGCTTAATACACAATATTTTCTTCAAGTCCCTAATCCAAGGTTTCAAAACAAAACATTTTGCCCTACTCCAACAGCTCCTGCCATTCATTTCTGAAAAGACATTTTGTATCTTTACTTTGACCCTAAATTTCACTAGGAAAAAAATAAAACACAACTTTATGGAAAGAAAAGTCACATCATCATAAATACTAGAATACACATTTGAAAGAATACCATCTAATCCCTTCTGCAGGGAATACACTTATTTTTGCAAACTGCAATCAGGACATCTAGAGATAGCATCTCAGATTTTCACCTCACATTAATCTTGG
>JAVCKT010004382.1:15417-26038 GCA_032273925.1 Rhynchotus rufescens
ATAACTTTCTAATTTTTCTAACTAATGAGGAAGGAAGGTTTAAATGTGGTAAGTCAACATGCTTTTCTCTTTTTCAGAAAACTGAAACAAAAATGAGAAAATGGATAACCCATCTGTGCCTCCCCTAAAATTTCAGAGGGGCAATGTGCTAAAACATATTATTATAATAAGATGACAGATTTATGATCAAACATCTCTTAAACCAAAAATATTTTGATAAGCAGTTATCATTAGGTTTTACTAAGCGGGGAATGTGTATTTTGGCTCAGAAGGCTTCTCATATTAACTAAGAGCTTTTTGCATCATCCTATCCTGGGAACCTATGTTTCTAACTTCCACTCCTCTCTCTCCTCCCCCACTCTTTAATTTTATTATTATTTTTTTCTTTCATTTCATAAGCTCTCAGCTTTTTAATATGAGAGCCTTTTATTTCTATAAAACTGCAGCTGCTTTCATTTAGTTTTATGGATTTAATGTATTTAGAGGTTCCAAGAGAAGCTTGGAGCTGGAAGTATTATCCAGACGTTTGCTGCTTAGTGCCTTTTCTAATGACAAGACTTATCTGATTCAGAACATTTCATATCTGTAGAAAAATTAATTCTCTCCCCCTTTGTCTTTAGGCCTCAAGATTTAATTTGTTCAGGGGATTCTTTCAAGCACTTTTTTTTTCTCCACTTGCAGATACCCTGATGACTTTCTTCCAATGCTGAAGTCGTTCCTCCTGCTGGCATTTGAGTCTGAATCATTTGCAACTTGGTACTTATGTGTCTTCCCAACACCGTGGCATTTGAGCTTCTATCTCTATGTGATATATTTTACCCTCCTGCTCCGTGATATAGAGGTTGCTACTCGCACCATTTTACATACACAGAAATGCAGCAAAGGGAGAACTAGTGCTCATATCTACAATTGATCCATATTGATTTCAATATGAGCTATGCATCTAAAATACTCTCCTGAATGTAACCTTAAATGATTTACCCAAGGTTGCGCAGGAAGCTCGTTGAAGTAGTGGAAGTGAACTTGGACAGTGTGTTTAAGGTCACCATCCTTTCTACTGAAATATCTCCCAATCTAGGGAGCAGTGACCCCAGGGATATCATTTATGGTAAGCCAAAGAAATACACTCAACAAGAGAAAATGGGTCAATGAATGGTTGGAGCTTTTCTGAGCATTGGCCTTGATACTGAGAACCACTGAGACATTTAGCATAATTTAAAGTAGCCCTGGAAAAGGAACTGGATGAGCTGTAACTGTGACCTATACAGTGAGTCCTGTGCTGGTTGCAGGTAGATAGCACATGAAGTAGACTATCAGAACCCACAGTGATCAATAGACAGGACTATATACTTAAGACTACTCACTTCTCTTCTCAGAGCCCCCCAAGGACAGGCAGCAAGATGTTAAGGTACAGGCCAAAACCTGACAGTTATTGAAACAGGGCTTATTTAGTTATCATTTGCTATTATTTTGCTGCATTTATAGCACTGGAGAAAACTGAATCAGTTCAGGAGAACAATTACAGTCCACATTTATTTTCCATGTTACCTCTCTATCTTTTGTCCTCTTTGGTAGCTCCTGAGGACCTCTAGAAGGCCTCATATTTTTACTTTGCTCTTCATCCCATCCATTACCGTGACCAGCAGTGAAAAAGGTCATCACAATATTCATCCCTCACATTTAGGCTTTAGGGTTAACAACCTTCAATACAATTATGGGGAATTCACACCTTGCAAAAGCATTATTTCTAATGACACAGCACACTTCATTATGTTGGTTACACTCTCTCTTCGCTTTTCTTACAATATTAACAGACTAGAGATAATACAGAAGTCTGAGTAACTGAGAGGGAAAAGCACACTCTTATGCATTTATTTCCATTTGTTTGAAAGACCTGGAAGAAAACCTCCACATATCTGTACCAGAAACCTATCACCTCTACCCTTTTAAACGCTGTGTTTATGAGGCATTTCAATAAAACCAAAAGATTTGTTTTTTCTTTTTTTTCTTTTTTCCTATGAATAAAACTACAAAAAAACAGGCATCCTTTATATGCCACAAGGAAGGTAAAGGCATCGTTCTCCCCCCGACCCGTCCCATTATATGCACTCCCATGCAGCTGCTCTCAAGACTTTTGATGGAAGAGCTCATAAAAGGCTGCACAGGACAGGTTTATGGAGGCAGGGCAGTTACAGCTCTATGGGCCGCTACAGAAACAAAGAAAAGGCGAGGGATTAGTACAAGTCTAGTTCTGCACTCATTTGAATCCTGTGATGCTATTAAATAGAAATTATTAAAAAGCAAAGCCGTACTAGGCACTGCATAAGGGGAGACATCATCGTTAAGAGCTTTCAAGCCAAAGAAAGACAATCAAGGAAGGTGACAGTGAGCCCCCTTCCCTGCATCATGCACAGTAGGTCCAGCGACTGAACTGGGAACAAAAGCCAACATTTTGGCCTTCATTAGCTGTTCAGGAGACCCAGTGCCTCTGCCAGTCCTAAACATGGAAACATTCCCCGTGTGTGCAGGTCTGCAAGTGCTGGGACCTGCCTAGGAGCACTCTGGAGAACGTGAGGTGCACAGCATGGCTTTCCGGCTTCATGATAAAACACAGGGATCCTCTCAGTGCAGAAAGAGTTGAAGTCTATCTTAATTCACATGCCAGGTGTCACTGCAGGCCAAAATTGGGCAACTCTCTTGACAAGGAGTTTTACCCTGCACAGACAAGGAGCTAAGACCTGGAGAGCAGCGTGGAGCAGTGGGTGCTACGCAGCAGAGCAGCTCTCCGTGTCCTCTGCAAGCACCTCCCTTGCTTAACTCCCTGTCAGAGCTGCACACCAGGCTGAACTCCATCCGCTCCATTTCATATCCCTTCCCTTATAAACCTTTATTAAGGCTTTATGTTACACAACTATCACCAATACAAAACTATTGCATTTAGGCTTCCAGGCGACCGAGTGCATTAAAACTCCTTGCGTGGAATGGCAGGAACCAATTCCTCATTTTTACTGGCTGGGAACTGAACCTTAATAGGCCACAGAGCACAAAACTCATAAACCACTGGAGTAAGGGGAGGAGGAGTGAAGCCGGGGGAGCGCGTGGGGGAGAAGTTTGTTGCTGAGGTTATGAAATTATAACAGAAGACAACAAAAGACCTCAAGTAGAGCACAGCGAGGAATTCTCTGCACGCCTGGCAGAGTTAACCTTGCCACCAACGCCCGGCAGCTGGAGGGGAAACAAATAAAGCAGGAGCAGGTCCTAACAAAGGGAAGCATCGCTCCATGACACCGGAACAGCAGCAACCTTGGTCGGGGCCCTGGTGCTGCTCGGGGGGCTTCATGTCGCTGGCTCCAGCACAAGGCGCCTCTGCGTAGACCCGGCACTAAGTCCCTCTGCCAACCTGGCCGACAGTCTCCATTCCTCCTTCTCCCCCTTCCACCAACATGGCCAGGCCTCACGGTGTGTCAGATGTAGGCTCCACATACCTCTAAGCCCATGTCAAGGTAACATTTCTCAGAAACACAGAGTTCGCACCCTAAGGCTTTCTCCAGCAGGAGCTGTTTTCCTGCTCTGCATCTCTAGAGGGATACCAGGTGATATTAGAAATATATTTTATCCCCTTCTCCTCATCTTTTTTTCCTGCCTTTACAGCCCTTCACTAGGAAAACGGCAGAGGAAGAGAGAGCACCACCTGCTTTGAGAATGTGCCCAGTGCAGTAGGTTCATCCAGAAGAAGGCACCAGCCACTGCTATGCACACAAACATCTCCTGTCCAATTCTGACGTAAAGACGCCACTTTCTGCTGTTGGAAACACAAACTAGGGGCAAGAGTGTTTTTAAAGCAGGATGTGGGACAAAGCAGGAAAGTAACAGTAGGCAGCTAATTGCTGAGGACTGTTCTCCATAGTATCAGATGCTGTAAATGTAGAAACAATTCTGCAGACTGGAGAGAAAGTCAAACTTTGAAAGTTTTGCAGTGAAATTAAATTCTGAAGCTACTTATTTTGATGCTGAAACAAGTTACTGTCAGGATCCTGCTACGCTGTGTCACTCTGACCTGAGCCACAAAGGGCCCGAGTTGCTGCTGCTTCCTGGAATAGCAAAAAGTCATTTCACTTGCTCGCCCAAGAAAGGAACTTATTAGGAAATTAAACAAGCTGAAATGCATGAGACAAGCCTAGTAAACACAATTGTGCTCCAGTCAGCATCAGAAGGGCTGGCTGAACTCCAAAAGTTGAAGCAAGTTAGTCCCTGCATCCGGGTTGCTTCAAATCAGAATGGAAGATAATCACCCATTTCAGGCACCAGAGGGATATTTACTTAGTGAATTCTGACTCTGAAAATGGAAAATTACCAGATATATGACAGCAGTTACCTTCCAGAGCTCAAAGTTATCATAATGCCACACTTCTAATTACAAACCAGATTCACAACTGCAAGAGCCAGAAGGAGCCAGGTCCTAGCAATAAGCACAGTCCACCTCACTTAACCTCACCTTGGGACCTGTATCATATCTCCGCTGCCATCGAGAACGCTCTCCTCTCTGTTGTCCCCAGGGTCCTTTTTCAAATCGTGACATTTTTTCCCCGCATCTTTTAAACCTCACAGAACAATTTCAATTGCAAAGTCTGTGTGAGAAGAGGGAGAGGTGTCTGTGAAATCAAGGACAGATTTTTATTGGTTTTTTTTTTCTCCTAGAAATAGTTTTCATTTTAAAAAAAAATGCTGCATCGCAGATCAGTTGCTGGAATGTAGCAGGTAATGAGAAATCACACCCAGAACACAGCCTGATGTCTGGGCTAAACACAGTGCTAAGAGCTGCTAAGTTCAGCTATGCTAACCCAAGACAAACGCTGGCAGGAGAGAGACAAGCAACTGCTCTCATCCTGCTGGGTTGCTAGGGCAGCACCAAATTTTCCCCTCAGAAAGCTTTTGTCTATAAAAAGGTAGAAGAGACAATGGTTTTTTAACATTTTTAATGATACCAAATTCAATTGAAACGAGCTACTTTGTCATCACAGCTTGTTATCGATTGCTAGCTGAACATTCTCGGCAAAACTGGGACAAGCAAGAGTAAATCTTACATAAAAAGCACAGTTCTATTGATTACAGCAGCCGCCACTGACCCTCCACTGAAGCAACAACCAGCTACTTTAATAAAAATGTAATCCTCCAATAGAGAGGAACCCATCTGCTTTCCAATCCACTCTGCATCATGCTCTCCTGAATGCTCGTGAGAGAGAGCAGACCAGTCCATCCCCCTGATAAAACACTATTACTATGCAGTGACACCATCTCGCTTGATTTAAGTACATCTGGCATTTTCAGGTGTAATGCCTCAAGCAATAATACTAAAAAAACAGAATAACCCTAGTTACACCCTCTGGGAGTTGCATGTGTGTGAACTAAGTAACTTACAGAGTTCCCATTTCCATAGTATCAAGCGCTTTACATTCTGTAACACGTTTATCCTCCCACTACCCCAGGGGAAGGAGAGGTCAGTCCTGCTCCTCCTGCTTTCCCAGTGGTTATTTAGATCTTCACTTTCTATTCCATAGGAGTTAGATGCCTGACTGTTTCTGGGCTTGAGGCTGAGGCTTGCTCAGGGTCTTTTGGGAAGACACTGGTGTAGTTTGGCCAAGAACTGGGTTTCATGTCAACCAAACTACAGACTCCAGGCTCTGCAGAGAGCTCTTTGGTCAAACTGTGAGCATTACAGCAGGCATCCCTAAGCCTATGGGCTTTCATGCAGCAAGATACAGCCAGGTAGTGACACTCAGCTCTCTCTTTGCAGGCACTTTCCCTTGTACATATGCCCTTTATTACCATCCATGCTGCTGTATCACCATGTACTGGGAAACTTCTGGGCTAAATAGGGCAAATGAGAGACCCAGAAGCCCCCAATGCCAAGCTGAATACTTTGGAAGATGCCTTGTCTTTGTCATTCTCCTTCTCGTCGAGAATTTAGGCTTGGACTTAGCAGCCCCTGCCTTTAAAATGGGTCTGGAGAACTTTAGCTCCCATTGCCTATGCCACTCATGCGCTTCTCAGTCACTTTTTGCTCATTTCAAAAGAAAGACAGAGGCCACACAGAATCCTACAAATTCAACCTTGCCCTTTGGGACAGAACCAGGACAGTTTAACTTTAGTAAATGGAAGAGGTTCAGAAGATGACAAGGATCAAGCGTGGACAAGATGGGCTAGACAGTGGTCTCACGGACAGTAAAAGAGGGAAATGCCCTAAGGAGATGTGACTGCAAGGAGCTAAGTCAAGCAGGAGAAAGATCTGTGCAATCCCCGTTCTTCTCTGCAGCTAAAACAGAAGCAATTCCAACCAAACTGCAGAGCCACAGCTCCAAAGCACGCAAGACACAGACATGGAGCAGAAGTGGGGGCTCAGTTCCCTCCAGTTAGATCGTGGACCCTGGCACAATGCAGGACACACGTGGCTTCTGCATGGCCGCGTGACGCTGGGGATAAGAGGGCTTCTGTTCAGCAAGCCGAGGAGTTAATAGAAACAAAACAAATCCCCTTTATTTGCCTCAGGGTCAAGGGTCAGCGTAAGTAAATCATTAATTAACACGCTGGCGCCTCAGTGCTATTGACAAGGTTTTGTGTACACAGTGGGACTGCGGCACCCCCTGCAATTAAGCAGGCAGTGAACTTTCCTCCTCCGGCTGCCTCCTGCTCAGGCTCCTGCTCCCTGTCCCCACGCGCTGCTCCTCGCCGCTCCTCCTTTCCTCACGCTTCCTGCCTGCTCCGGAAACCCAACGGCCTCCGTTCCATCGCTCTTCAACTTTCTAAAAAAAAATTACTCCTTTTAAAAAACCTCACTAGTTACGAATCCATCAACATATGCATTTATTCTACCTCCATGCTCAAGTAAAGCTGAGCCTATGATCTCTGCCTACGGAACTCACAGATGCTCCGTGATACCACGTCAGACTTGAGACACTAGTGTTTCAGAGGGGAAAAAAAATCTCTTCACCTCTCAGCCTCTACATTTTAATATAAATTTGAGATCCCAATATATCACTAATGACACCTTTTCTTTTTCTTTTTTTTTTCTTCTTCTTCTTCTAATCAAAGCAGTTCTGTTGACAGCCTGACTTCTACGCCAGCTGGGAAACTGCCGCATGAAGCCCAGTCATTTCAGAGACTCAGCAGCCACAGATTGTCTTAATGATCAGACCTACAAGCAGTGGAGCTGCTAAGAAATTTGCTTTCCACTCTTCTTTGCAGAGGTGTGTCCTTTCTTTAGGCCAATTTGGCTTTCAGTTTGGAAACGTGTTGCCCTGCTGTCTGAAAACACAGACCAGCTTTCTCAGAGCTAGATCACATTGAGATCAAGACTGGTTTCAAGGCTGAATTTGAGTCCCAGAGAACTTCAGCTGGAAAACCAGGAGGAGAGCTCATCATTTGCTAACCTGGGATCAAGCACCCATTGGGGTTATACAATGTGACAGCCCAAGCTTTTCCACTTCCCAAGCTATAAATCAGAGACTGTCTTGGCCAAGTTCTCATATATATTAGTGCAATTACTAATCAAAAACAATTACAGGCGCCCTGCTCTATTTAAACACTTTAAAAAAAGCATCCAGACAGCTACCTCCTTCTATTTATGAAACGTATCATTTCCATGTCATTTAAAAACCCTTGACATGGCACAAGTTTAAAACAGACATGAGACACATTCTTAACAGGCTAGGATCTCAGACAATCTCCCCACCAATTGCTAATCATCTTAGTGTGATCACCTGCACCACAACGGCCTCCCCTCCCTACCACCATTTGTTTTTTTGATCTGGAAAATCCCTGGTAGATGCCCAGGTATTTTGCACCTCTCCTTCACCTCGCAGACACCAGCAAGTCTGAAGAGAACCAGGAGGGGGCAGAAGAAGGCCAAGCACCTCCACAAGGAGAGGCTTCCTTCGGATTTTGAGGCGTCTTAGCTCTTACAGACTAGTGAGATTGCAAGAGTGTGGACAACTTGCACCACCCTGTTTGAAAGCTTAAATATCAAGACATCAATAAAATTAAGGCTACTTCCAATAAAACATAGACAACTGAAAATTCAAGTTCCTTCAATATGCTGATGGGACCATCTCACTCCCAATCCACTACCTGGTTACTCTCTTCTTGACCTTGGACTTTATTCCCATAGAAAAGATACTTTTCCTTCCCCTCTCTACTCCTCCTACATGAAGAACATACTGGTGAAACCAGCAGGTGATTCTGCTCTGTGCAGCACACTTTTGGTCCTCCTTCCTGGTCTTTCTGTCATCAGGATGAGGGTTGAGGGAACCAGCCCTTTCCTCTCCTCTTTCAGCAGCATCCCATTGGTATTTGTTCTCTTTGCCTCTTAACATCCAGTTCACGGCCCTTGCGGTACTTACATGAAAATGCCACACTGAGCAGTCCCCGGATCCAATGGATGTTAAAAGCAGAAAGCTGCTAGCAGCCAAATTAACAGCGCATAATTAGTCTCATGCATAAACCTCTTAAAAAAGTACAGGGCACTTGGTGTCAAGATTAGACAATTAACTTTGTCAGAGCACAGGAGAACGCGCTGAAACGCTTACATTTGCAACGTAGTATTTAAGTCTGCAGTTCTCTCTGGGACTCATGTGAGTAAATACTCTAGGTCAAAGCCCTGACAGCCTTATTTAGATTTTGCTCACTTAGTGCAGGCTCTGCTCAAGTAAAGACCACATATAATCCAAGGAAAGACTTCAGACTTTGGCTGTGTGTTTTGACAGCCTATAAAAGAGCGGCTGAAGCGTAAGCAGGATCAGCAAAAGTAAGCCCTTCCACATACACAATGCTGTCTGCAACCACTGCTGTTTTACACACTCGCCAAAGCACGGCCGTTCACTGCAGCACATTCTGCAGTGCTCCAGCCAGCTGAGCTTTGAAAGCATCCCAAACAGGGAAAAGGTTCCTGCCAATTCCCTTTATTGATACCACATCTCTCCATAGCTTGATCCATCAGCAATCCAGATCCATGATCAAATGGCTCTTTCCGTGGGGAGTGGCAGGCCCAGGGAGATTAGCACCTGCCTCTCTTCTATTTATCACTGGCAGGTGCCTGAGCGAAGCAAGATATCAGCTTTGCTAAAGGCAACTAAGCTCCCAAAAGATAAGATGAATGTGGTGGGCCTCAGAGTTAACTCTTGCTCAGAAAACAGAGTGAACGATTTTCCATTTGCTTAACAAAGGTGTCTTTGTGAGCTAATAGGAGGAACACTAACTTGTTAATATGGTGATTATTAAGACCTAATGTACAGTTAGTAGGAGAAGACCTTCTGAAGCACAAGACAATTTTGCTAGTTCTGGAAAATCTGGGGACCTGGGCAACTCCACTGGCAAGAAGAGCCAGGCAAAAGCCAGCTGTGTTCCAACTAACCCCAGATCTGCAAGATTAAGGGCTGAGGGGTGGCTGGGAGGCAGCACAGAGCTGAACACCAGCTGACCACACTCACACAGCACCTGAGCTAACAACCCCTTCCCCTCAGGCAGAGGCTTTACACCTACAGCTACATAGCTGGAGCTTTGTGCTGTATTCTGTTTTGAGGGATGTAAAAGTCTATGTAAATACCAGATAGTACAGAAACTTTTATAAGAAGTAGATCTAGATACAACTATTGCAGGAGTCTTTCTGGACTGAAGAACTTGGAGTTTATGAAAGGCAAGAACTTTATCACTAAACATATAATTTCAGGTTAAGAAGGCTAAAGGTTAGGAGAGGCTATTACCCTCACTGCACTGTGAGGAACTGAGGGGGTAAGAGTATAATCCTTGATTTCACTTAAATATTTCTAGACATCTGCAGGAACACATGCTCCTTTTTTTCCCCTCCAACTTACCAGACAAGCAGCAAAAGAAGAGCACAGAGATGCCCCTCATTTAGGCTCAAGGAGGCATAAGTTTAGCTCAGTGATTTCTCCTGCAGAACTCAAGTCTCCAAGTCTTCATGGTTTAGAGGCTTTGCAAAAACACTAAACTTGCCGGATGCTACACAGCTCACCTGACATCAGAAAGGAAATGCGTGTCAAAGCTCTGACCACCAATGCTGCTGTCTTGTGTCTTTGTGGAATACGCACAACCCTTGTGGGAGCACATGTAAGAGTATTTGGCCTCGTAAGAGTATTTGGCCATCTCTAGTTTAGGGAAAAAAAATAGTTCCTTGCGAATTTGTTTAATGTAAATAAACCCTCTATTTATCTTTGTCTATTAATAAATTCATACATTATTAGAAAATCCTTTATACAAGAAGACCCACTGAGCTATATCATCTCATTTTAAGAGATTTCCTGTTGGTGGAATACAAAGCAGCCACCTGCAATCGCCTAGTGCTCAAAAGGATTTAAATAAACACACACAGATAATTAGATCAGTTAACCTTGCAAATTAAAACAAGCACGTTGCATTATCTCCAGTTTATCCTAAAAGAAAATATGAAGTTCCCTCAGATAAATAGTTTAATAAAGACAGTGAAGAGCTTACAAAAGCAACGTAATGCTAAGTCTTCTAAGCATGTGGGTTAATATGATGAGCATGCAGTTATTTAGTAGACTCACATTGGGGGTGTGGCTAATAGTTTATGTAGCAGAAGAATTAG
>JAVCKT010004383.1:0-16794 GCA_032273925.1 Rhynchotus rufescens
CCCCCACAAAGAGACGGGAAAAAAAAGAAAACCATCCTGCCCGTTATCTTTGTTGCTTTGCCTAGATCTGTTGCATCAGTTTTGACATAACTGGTTTAAAGAAAAAAGGTAAGTGCGTGTGTGTATTTTCTGATATAGCTGCAGAGTATAGATACAGAAGGGGGGGAAAAAGTGTTTTAAGGACAAATATTCTTTTGAAGCATATCTGCACCAGAATTCTTTCTGTCACTGCTGAGATTATTCACTGACAGGAATGAGCTTACTTCTATTAGCTGAAAATGTAAAATAACAATTGCGGAATCTCAATCTATATAGTATATTGAAAACTAAGCTGCAGGTGTAGTTAATACGTGTGTGGAGAAAACTGAGGCTAGCAAGACATGCTTATTAACCTGTGGACTGGCTTGGAAACTGGATGCCTGCCTGGCTGTGTCTGTCTCTTGGCTCGGAAGCTCCCTATTAAACGTGAGAACAAAATATCTAATATAGGAAGGTCTTAATCCTGCTGGGGCTCCTGCGGCGCTCGCAAGGGTGAGCTAAACGAGCACCTCTGCCCTCTCCCTGCACCGCCCAAGGGAGCCAAGTGACAGGAGGATGGAGGAGCCGGCAGGAGGCGGATGGCGGCACCTCCGGCCGCGAGCGCTCGCTGCCGCGGTCGTTCTCGCAGCGGGAACCGGAGCTGCCTTCCTCCTCTCCTCACTAATTTGTGTCTCCTGTCAAGGCTTTGGCAGATTCCCTCGTCCTGTTAATTTTCAGCCACTGGTGTTAATGGGTTGTTGCAAAAAGGGATTCATTTATCCCCGGCTGTTTAAAGATCTGACAAGGTTGCACTTCAGAGTCAGGGACAGAGTGCAGGTGAGTAGGGGAGAAGGCAATGCCGTCAGGTCCAATTCGCAACTCTTCCATATGCAAGGATGCTCAGCCCTGGCTGCGTTTTCAAATTTCCTGGTATAATAGTGAGGGAGAACACAGAACAGGATGGATCATACTCAAAACGGGAAGTTCAGAGTTGAGACAGTCGAAAAGCCAGATTTGCTGGGGAGGAGGAGGAGGTGGACAGAGATTTATGACTGGAATGTGTAATTCTTCTGTTTGCAGAAACTTGCTTAAAGAGACAGTGGGCAACCAGTGCTGCAACTGTATGTTTCTGCAGTAGATATCTAACCTAACACATGCTTTGAATTTAATGAAAAAAAATGTTTCAATTGCAAATGTGACCGTTGCTGCAAAGAATGTGGAGGTCAGCACAATCGCTATCTGCTCTAAGGGCAACATAAAAGGCAGCATGTTAGAAAGAGGGAACAGTCCTTAGGATCTTCTGTAACTTAGAAAGTAGGTAGAAAGTTTTTCCTTAGCTTGTTTTTTAAGACATGTGAATCTATTTGTTATTTGGCTGTGACCCTCTAATGAATGGGAAGTTGTCAGAAAGCAGAGATTGTTGGATGCCAAGTGCAAAAGGAAGTGGAAGGGTAGCCCTTTCATTTCCCTAGTGTTGTAAGGAGAGTAACAGATTGCAATATAAAAGATTATGATATTATTATGGGACTTTGCATGTCCCATCACAAGAAAAGTGATGCTGGGACAACTTAAAGGTCTATGTAGTTTTAGTCTGTCTGTGACAATGGTCAAAATGAAATTCTAGGAAGAACATAGGAGTGAAAATGCATGATGGAATGAACCTCCAAAATACCTGTTTAGTCACCTCTAGAGCCAGAGGGGGTATAATTTGCAATTAATAGTCTCTACTGAGTTCCTTTTTTCCCCCTCCTTCTTCCCCTCTTTCCAAGAACTTGTTCAGTTTCGGCCTTCTCAGAACTTGGTGGCTGAGTTCCAGGTCATAGCTCCTGTTCCTGTGTCAGAGAACCGATCTCTGCTTTGAACCTGCTTCCTGCTAGCTCATCTGAGGCCCCCTGGTTCATGTGTTGGAAGAAATGGTGAACATCCATCACTGCATTCATGACTTTCCAGGCTGTTTTATCTCTCTCCATTTATCTTTCTTCCAGTCCAAGGAGTTCAGAATGTTTAACTGGTCTACACATGGAAAACAGTCCATATCTTTGATCTTCTTTCTCTGAACCTTTTCCAAGTCTGTTGGTGTATCTTAGTGGGGAGGAAGGAGGGAGGACAAAAGGACTGACCAAAACTACAGCATTCAAAATGTGGGTGCAAGGAATTGCAGTAGGGTGGTGATGGTTTCTGCTTTGTTCTTTAACCCTTTTCTGCTAATTTGTATACAGCCTGTATATACATATATGAACTTGATATTCTTTTTTCCCATCTGAATCAATATTATGTTTCTATTCACTGAATTTCATTTGCCATTTTATTCTCTTTTCTCAACTTTTCAAGGGCATCTACTGCCTAGACAGCATATAGTCATCTGCTTTCATAGTGTGAAGATTAATCCTTTCCACTGGGTCTGTAACCCTGCAACCATCTCCTCTGCCCCCTTGCTCCAAATGCATCCTGTTGCTCAGAGTAGCTGGGGCGCAGCCCCTTTCCTTGGCGGAGGGGCTGTGTGCCCCTTCAGCTTGCATGCTTTTGGGTCTGCCTTGACTCGCTGGGTATTTCCTGGTCCTGATGACCTTGAGCTTTGCCTTGATTAGACTGGTCTCGTGAATGAGATGATTCCAACCCAAACTTTCCTGGCATAAACAGGAAAAGGTGAGAGGATCTTTGTGGCTTATTGCTATGCGCTGTTGGCCCACGTGCAATCACCAGTTTACTGGGAGCTTGACCGTGCAATGTATAGACTGGCAAGACTGCTCTGCTGTGATTTTACCTAAATTACTGCAGGCCACTTCTCATGTATAATGTTTTATTTCTCTTTTGATTGCTATTTCTTCTAGTAACAATAGCTCTCTCCCCTAGTCTCCAAAATCTTTTTTTAAAGGATTTTAGATGGTTTGAGGATAGTAACCCGTGTCTTACAAGAGTGAGTGTGTGTGTGTGTGTGTGTGTGTGTCTGTGTATATACATGTATCTTTGAGGAAACAAACCATTGTCTGTTATCTACCACCATTGCATCAGAGTCGTTGACATTTAGAGGTGAAGGTCTATCTGCAATTACAAAGTATTTCCTATTAAGTCATCCGCACTGAAATGATAAACTCCCTAATTAGGTTATTCCATTGCATCTCTTCTTATGGCTCCCTGGTCTGTATTATTTTTATGAATAGTTCATCCTGTGGTGTTCTTAATAACATGTTTCTGCTACCTAAATGGCATAATTGGTTGTATTTTTATCTTGAAGGTTCAATTAAAAAGTAATCAAGTAGGAGGTAGGATTCCCAATTACTGAGTGTGGCAAAGAGCTATTCTGTCCTTGCTGTCTTTCATCTCAGACATAATTCAATCGCTCTTTTTTTCCCACAAATAAAATGTAGCTTTTCATCCCTGTGGAGGCAGGAGAGGTCAGAGACACCTGTGGTGACTGTATGTAATGATGTCTACTTTTATCTCCACCTTTCTTTAAAGATGCAGTTAAATTTGTAGTACAATCTACCCTCTGTTGTGAGTAGATGAGACAAAAAAAATATTCTCATTTTCTACTTCAGGTTCATTATTCAAGTCATTACAAGCAGAAAACTTTAGAAATGAAATTAAATTTATTCATTCTTTAATTCTTACAAGTGTCTCACTTTGTAAACTTGCAAATAGATACCACCACTCTTTTCTAGTAAATGTCAGAAGTTCTTGATAGAGGTAAATATATAATTACGCCTAACTTAAAAGTCAGTGTGTGTGTGTGTGTGTGTGTGTGTGTGTGTGTGTGTGTGTGTGTGTGTCTATGCTGGGGAGGCGCTGGAGGACTCGGTCCTGGAAGATGCCCCATGTGAAGTATTTAAGAACTTCCCAAAGAAACTGCTGCTCCTTACACAGGAGGCAGCTTGGGGGCCGCCACAGGGAGATACTTTATTTGGGTGCTTATTTCTGTAATCTGTTTTTAAGATGCATATTGCACAACAGTTAGAAAGTATAGTTTGAAATGGCACTCAATTTTGGTCAATCTTGTTCTCTTTGAATTCAGTGAAGATATCAGGGTAATGATAGGTAATTTTGAAAGTCTGGTTTTAAATGACTAAACATATATGCATTTCTGTCATCAGCTGCACCAATTCAAACCAAAATAGACAAGTCATAACCAGGCAGACCTTGCTGTCTGTGAGGAGGCTGGCTGAATGAGAACAATCTAAATCTTAGGAAAAAATCAAATCTTTTAATTAAAAGAAAATAAAGACTTCAGTTGTGCCTGTACACAAAAAATACCAATACAAAAAATACCATTTCTTTTTGCCCATTATGTCACAAAGCAAAAAACTTAACTTTTTCAGTCTTCTCAATTTGACATATCAAACTGAGGGTAGCTGAAGGTGCCTACATTAGCTGTATCCAGGTCTTTTCATTATAGCCCTGTTGCTCCCTGTAAGGCATGAAATATTTGCAGGATTTCTGACAAGCAAGCAAGCTGTTAAATAATCTATGCTTTTAAAAGAATAGAAATATGCATGTATCCACAACTTTTCACAAAAAATATTTTTATTAAATATTAGTCCATCTCTAGCTGTTTTTTATTTTTGTGGAAGAAAAATCTGGACCACCCAGTTTTGTCTTTGTTAAACATTGGTTTGAGTGTGTATATAGAGCAGCTCCCGGGCCTCTTTCCAAATCATATAAACTTTTTCCTTAAAAGATCTGAAAATTTAAGATCACAAGGTATTTTCCCCGTTAAAATGCTCCCAAGATTAGATCACAGCTTGGCAAAATAAACAGAATTTAATTCTTTGGCTCTTTTAAGAGGAAACTCATTAGAGAGAGATTTCAATATTGGGACATGGTTCAGTGGCCAGAATGACAGACTTCAAGCTTGGTTCTTCTGCTGTTTCAAGACTCAGTAGAGATTCTGTAGAATATGAAATAGTTTTCTTGTGTTGCTGTATTCTTCTCTTAAAGCAGGGCAAGAAGTTTCATGGACAAGACACAAAACATCTCTCTTAAGCACATGACTTTGCTGTTAGGATTCTTGTGCCCCATGTTCTTATCTGCTGGTTGTGACCTGCACTAACCACCTCCTCTTAGATCCAGGATCTGATTCCGCAGTCACATCAGCATCACTTGTCCTTCAGTCTGGCTGTGCAGACTCCTCACAGGAGGCCCAGAAGTTCACGTGCAGAAGTGAGTCAATTCTTTACGTACTTCCCCCCTAACTAGGTCCATATATTTACATATATTTGTATTTGTTTAATTTACATATAGACATTTAACCTTTGTTTTAAATATATTGTGTGCTCACTAGTAACATGTTTTTGTTACTGCTTGAAAAAGTATCTGTTGTACTTTCAAAGTGTAGATCAAATACCGGCCAGAATACTTGCTGCTCAGACATGCTGTCATGCTTGTTATTTATAGAGTAATATGGTTTAACATTTTTAATACAGTTAGGGAACCATGGCATATCATTTTACTATTAGCTTATCCAATCATTACACAAACATTAAGAAAAAAATAACAGAAATACCATAACTCTGGCGGTAGCTAAATGGGAACATCGTCAGTATAAAGGGATTGGATTTTTGATCATCGCAGGAATGTCATAACAAACTTTCGTTGGGACGTAAGCTGTAGTCTAGGATTACAAAGTCACATTCGGAGTTCGCGGTTGCCGTCATTGCATGTTTGTAGAAACAAGCTTGGTAATGTAGATGACTAGACCTTTTTATACCGTTTATTCCTCCCACAGCTATGCACAGTTCAGCCTCGGTGCAAAAGCACTTGTCTGTGCACTAAAGAGCAAAGATCTCAGTTAAAGGGGGGAGAGGGAGAGAGATGCCCTCAAAAAGCCAGGCCTTTGTGTGGCAGAAGGAAAATGAAGGCTGAGGCTGTGGCTGAAGCCACACCACTTTTATGACAGTGAGGAAATACCCTGAATCCAAGCAAGGCTTGTGGTCCCGTGGTAGAAAAAGGATTGATGCAAAAAGGAAACAAAGCAACAGCATTTACTTCTGCGAGAGGCACACCCTCCAGTTGGAGTTCACTGTTTTATATCTTAAATTCTTTGTTTGTATCTGTGAATAAGGTAATAAAACCAAGTGTAATGCATGAGACAAAATGTCAGGCTAACATGTTGCAAAATAAATGAAAGCCAGGAAGCCCCTAACCCTGAGGAAGAGGAGGAGAGTGGTGGAAGAACCTGAATGTGGCAGGTGCAGGGGGGCTCTGCCTCCTCAGGCTGTCACTGAGCAGCATCTTCCAAGGAAGGCCCCGGTGCCAGACAGGGATCTGTTCCCGCAGGGCTGCCTGGGACCTGCGGAAAAGGTGGGAAGAGTTGCAAGGCAGGATGGGCAGACCCTGCAAAGGCAACTGGGGAGCCGTGCTATGACCAGTGCAATTACAGTGGGGTCACTTCATCAACTTAAGGAGAGAGAGAGGAGAGAGAGGGAAAAAAAAAAAAAAAGAAAGAAAAAAAAATATATAGGCAAATAAATCAGGCAAAGCAAGACATAGGTTTCCTGAGAGATTCTCTTTTGTAAATCCCTTCCATAAGGAAGAAAAAAAAAAGTGAAAAAAGTGCCTGTTCTTTGAAAATGGCAAATGAAAGGTATCTGCAGCCTTTTGATTGTGGTCTTTCCATTCAACGTTCCAAAGACCATCTCTTCAAAATAGCATACAACACTTGCTGCAGACATTATCAAAAGCATATCAAAAGCAACACATTTTGCTAAAATAGATAACTTGATTTTTTTGTTTTGCATTTTGAAATAAAAGTGCAGGGGGAAAAAAAAAAACCTCCATGTAGTACAGGGATAAAAAAAAAAAAAAAAAATCCTATTCTGTTGATGAAAAGACAACACATGTTCTTCTGGTTTGCTTTATGGATGGTTTATCTCTGATATAGCACATCTGATTTTGGCAGCCCTTATCTCTTCCTTCCCCTCCTCCCTGCCCCAGCCTAGCAAGCCTTTCTGAAATATGTGAAACCTTAGTTTCAAAAATAATTGCCTTGAGGGGGTTCTGAGCCTCACTTTTTTTTTTTTTTTTCCCCCCTGTCTCTCCTCTCCAGTCTTTCTAGCAGATTTTGTCTGTCATTCTGAATGTCTCCTGAACTGTGAGGAATCATTTTATCCCTCACTAGCTGATGGTGACAATCACAAACATTCACTCATTGGATTTATCCATAGCATTTACCTGAAGTCAGAGAAAATGTAAGGCTTTGTCAAGAAAAAAAGAAGAAAGGGTGAGTTCAGAGTACGGAAGGCCAGCTGACAAACACTCTATAGAAAAGTGAAGATATTTTGATTTATTACCCTGCGAACAAGGACATTTGAATCATCATTCATTAATATACTATAAATACTAGTTAATTTTTAACAAGTCATCCAGGTATACTGCTATGCTGTGTGACACTTCATAGCAACAGCGCTTGAAATATTTACTCACTTATCATTTCCTTACTGTAAATAATGAAATACCCAAGGTCCCTCTCTCACTTCCTTTCTGTTAAACAAAACACAGTCATTTGTAAATTTAAATGGACTGTATTGTCCTTGGGGAGCTACCAGAGCTTTCAGCTATTTTTATATATAGCAGCTTACCCTAATATAGCTATGGATTTGGTTCTAGTCTCTTTGGTTTAGGAAAGGCTTCATATGGAGTATTTCATAAGCTTATTGCTTTCAGTTTTGTAATCCAAAAGGCTGCATCAGAGAATAGTTGATAGGGGACTGGTTTTACTCATCAAATAATGTTGTCTTTGCATTTTACCTCCCTCAGCAGGTACTGGCATGTGGGACATGCTTCTAAATTTGGATATTCAAGTATTAGGTGTCAAAACGGAAGTGGCCTGATTTACAGATTTGAAAGGGTTTGCAACCTAATTTAGCTTTGGTAAGCTTGAGCAGTGACCAGTGAGCTTTGGCATTGCTAATATTTTTTAGTGAGAGTCTCAAGTTCTCAGCTATTTAGTTGAAGCAGAAATATGGTGTGAATCAAACTGATTATAGATGCCCTGAAAGCAGCGAGTCCAGTGTACACGCATGCTTCACATGGAGAGGGCAACAGACCAGGCCCAACATGAGCAAAGGCAACAACACAGCCCTAATGTGAAGTTAGGGCACCATCTGTCGGCGAGCTTGCTCTCCAAACCGTTTCTCACAATTGTTTCTCTCTGACAAGAGTTTGAAAACAACAACAAAACGCATTAATCCTGCTCTCCTGCTTTATGCAGGGCTGCTGAGACCCTGCTCCGCTGTCCCCACGGCTGGGTCTCTCTCCTGGTCTTTGGACCTGTGCTCTGCATGGTCGCAGTGGCTGTTCCTACAAGCACTCAGCCTTGGGTCAAGCCCAAAGTTCAGTTCTGCTCCACATAAATCTTGCCTGAGCTTCCATAAATCCAGAAGCTCCTACAGGCTCAGTGCAATGGTCCTTTCCTAAGAAGAGGTGCTTTCCTTACAGGCTGTCCATGAGCCACCCCAACCATGAGACCCTGATGACTTTTCTGAAGCCTTGGTTAAGGACTCTGCTTCCCCCTTCCTTTTCTTCACCTCTTTTTAGGGTATGTGTTGGGGCAAATCCGGGGAATACTGTCCACAAGTAAGTGTGTGATACAAACACCTGCTGGCTTCCTGCCCATGGATATTTTTGTACTGGCAGCCTCTGATTTCCCTGAATGAGTCTTCCCTACGTTGGTACGCATTCCTCTTCAAAACTACACCTTCTTCTTTCATGTAAGTCACCTTAGCTGATCAAAAAGTCAAAGGGCTCTGTGTCTGGCAGGACATGGTCGCTCTTGTCTGATGTGTGGAGGGCACAGGGGGTGGATTTGGTGTGGTTGATACCAGGAGCCCTGGGGAGAGGTGGACTCAAAGCTGTTTATCAATGAGGGACAGCTGGGCTAAAGCTGCCTTGGATTTTGCTGCCTTGCAGAAAAGTCATGGGAAACTGCCAGGCTGGCTCCTGTCTCATCTGAGTGTCCTGCTGGATCTGAGACAGTTTGTTCCTGGCACCTCCTGGGAGCTGCTCTGCTACCACTCACTGCTCGCTCCACAGGGAGGGAGCCAACGCTGGGCTCTGCCGGGAAAAGCCTCCCACGGCTCTCAAGGAGCCAGTGACCCTCAAGCTGCTGCGCCCAGGGCCTTCTCTCCACAGGCCCCACCTTGGACCGCAGGCTGCAAGGCTGTGCTGTCCCCCTCGCCTGCTGTCCTTGCCCCATCTCCGTGCAGCAGCAGCGCAAGCCCCGTGGGGCTCAGCCCCACGCTGCCTCCCCAAGGGCTGCCCCGCTTTGGGAAGGTACCGACGCACAGGCGCTGCAGAGACCTCTGAGGCACCGCTGGCCACTCACACCGGGCTTGTCTGAGGCTGCTGCGGCCCCCATTCTGCACTCAGCACCCGAGGCAGCCGCAGGTGCCCGTGTGGAGGAGGAGGAGGACACGGCACTTCCGTATCACTGCTGCCGCCCTCCAGAGACCGCATTACTTGGGGGTACAACCGCGTGTCTTGGGGGCTTTACTGCCCCTCGCTGCTTCCCGTGCTGCCCCTTGCAGCTGTCCCTGCCCCGCTAACGGCCGCCCCGCCCCGCTAACGGCCGCCCACGGCGACCGTTGGCGCTGCAGCCGCTGGCGGCGGGGCGGGGCGGCCGAGAGGCAGCGGCAAGATGGCGGAGCCCGAGTGAGTGGCGGCGCGGGGAGGGAGCAGGGGGCGCATCCGCGGCCATCCGCGGCGGCGGGAGCGGCGGCGGGAGCGGGGAGGGAGGCGCCGGCAGGGCTCATGGAGCCGGCGGGGCTGACGGGCTTCTCGTGCCGCCAGGCCGAAGCGGAAGATCCCGCTGGTTCCCGAGAACCTGCTGAAGAAGCGGAAGGCCTACCAGGCCCTGAAGGCCACGCAGGCCAAGCAGGCGCTGCTCAACAAGCGCAAGGTACGGGCGGATGGGAGGGCCGGGGCCGGCTCGGGAGGCTCCTTTGCAGGGAACCGTCCGCCCGGGCGCTGCGGCCGAGGCACTGCCGGCAACGGCCGGGCCCGTTCGGGTCTTGCTCGCGTGGAAAGCAGGGGGGTTGCAGGGCTGACAGAAAGGCGGTGGCCCCTGAACCTGTTCCTGCCGTGTCGAGAAATATCCCGAGGCTTGTGCTGTGCTTTTCCTAAAACATTTTGGGTTTCTGTGGAAAACCTCTGTTGAGTAGTGGGTTTTATGCTACTGCTCAGCACTTAAACCTTGCAGTTTAATTCAGTTCTGTGTCTCTTCCTTGGTTCATAGTCTCTGTCTTTTAGTTTTGTCTCTCTTAGCTGTATACCTTTCTTGTAGAAGAAGTTACTTTTCTTCTTACTGCCCCACTTCCGGTCTCCCCAGACTGAAAGAGCATGGCTCAAACTGAATTCAACTTGGCCATTTAATTTAGTTTCATTTAATTTGATGTAAATTTGTAAGATGCAGAGGTGCTTGTGTTGGGAAGGGTGATCATTTATTATCTCTGTCTTCAGCACCAAAAAGGGAAACAGATCCAGTTTAAACGCCTGGAGACTTTTGTTCGAGATTCATGGCGCAAACACCGAGACGAGGTCAGGCTGCGGCGCATGAAGCAGAGGCCTGGAAGGGTGGCCGTGCCACAGGACCACAAACTGGCCTTTGTTGTACGGATTGCGGAGTAAGAAACTTTAGTTACCCCTTGCTATGACTGCCATCTGTAATGTTATTTCTAAATGACGAAGTGTGATCAGTATGGATGTGCTTTTGTGAGTCATTTGAGGCCATTTTGTTGCTGTATTAGAGAAAGAGGGTTGCCGATAACTTTTTTTTTTTTTTTTCTTTCCCCCCCCCGAATCAGGATTAAGGGAATAAGTCTGAAGGTACGAAGAGTGATTGAGTTGCTTCGGTTGAGAAAAATTTTCAGTGGAACATTTGTCAAACTGACTCCACGCTCTCTGAATATGCTAAGGATTGTGGAGCCTTATGTGGCATGGGGGTAAGTTGTGTTCTGATGCTTTAGTAGGAAATAGCATGTAAATATCACAGCTTTACTTTCCTTTTATTTTTTTCCCTTTGTAGTATCACGACGAGGTCAGATCCATACGTGGCTTTTTCAGTGAAAGCCATAGTGTTGGCAGCTTCAGATTTAAAATTTGTCCCTTTTCAGCTAAAACATGTCTTTGGCCTAAACATACCTTGGCTGTCTTAACACTCATCAGAAGCAGAACAGCTGCCTCCTCTCACTTAGAAATTCTGTTTTGTTATTTTTCCTTTTTTGTTACAGATACCCTAATCTCAAGTCTGTACGAGAGCTCATTCTGAAACGGGGTCAAGCTAAGATTAACGAAAAGAAGGTCCCTCTGACAGACAATGTGTTGATAGAAGAACATTTAGGTAAGGATAAAGAAGAGAAAACAAAATAAATCAAAGAAATAGGGCGATATTGAGAGCTTGTAACCTGACATAAGCAGGAGGATTTCAGGATGCATATATGGAGGACTGGTGATTCCAGGGTGACTTGCTTGAAAAATGCTGCAATTTAACATTTGTATGTGTGGTATTTTTACAGTAGTGGTTTTATTTATTAATTTTTTTTAATCCTGCAGGAAACTGTGGTATTATTTGTCTGGAAGATCTCATTCATGAAATCTACTCAGCTGGGAAATACTTCCAAAAAGTCACGGACTTTCTGTGGCCATTTCATCTGTCAGTGGCTCGCCACGCTGCACGGAATCAAGTGGGTTTCCTCAAGGAAATGGGCAAGCCCGGCTGCAGAGGTGAAGAAATCAACCGACTTATCCGTCAGCTGAACTGATGAGGTGAGGCGGGCTGTGGGGTGACCCCTAAATCCTCTTGTTTGTCTGGTTTCCGAAGACCAGCTCTACTGGCATCAGAGATGAGGAGGACTTCTCTGTTTTTGTTTTTTCATTGTACAAAGGACAATGTGTGGGTGCTGACAGGCATTGGCAAATGCTGTTGGACTTTTTAAAAACTTTACTTAAGGAAGGTTGTATTAAGCTGACTGGTATACACTTTTTTAAAAAAAAAATCATCTCTTGTTCTGCAGGGTCTTTGAAAACATTGAGGTTTATGAGTTGTACCTCGTCAGAGGTAATTTTCATGGACATCTGGTTCTGCTGTAAATACTGCAACCATCTCCTGATTGCTGCTGGCTTTATTTTAAAAATAAAATTAATGGTGCAGTTAAGGAAGAGGAGAAGATACATTTGGTGTAAGCACAAGATGACTTCAACTTCCTGGAGCAAGTTGACTTCGGCATCTCAGCAAAACACACTTTTTGGATGCCTTAATACAGTTATGTATTGGCCATTTCCTGCCTCTAACTGTGGCAAAAAAATAACTGGTTGTCAAAAAACATTGGTTGTCATTCCATTTAAATTTTATTTTTTACAAATGATATGTGGTGTTAATACATTGATTGATTTCTCACTGAAGGAAATGCTTGAAGCTGCACTTGCTGGTATAGTCCTCTTCTCAGGTAGACGTAGGCAATGCAGTCTGTGGTTTAAAACAGTGCTCTGCTGACAGGCAGAGGAATAGGGTGGGTACTGTCCTCAGCGCAGTGCCAGCCCTGGCCAGGAATACCAGGTAATGGAAGTATCTGAATCATGCTTTTTTTACAATCTCTGAATTTGTGCTGGTAACATGGAAAAGAAGGTCAAGTTGTTCTATCTCAAGTTCAACTGTTCCATCGTAGGAAAGCCCATTAAATCCATAACATGGCTTCAGATTGTATATGAGTAAGTTTTTTTTAATAAACTTCTTTTTTTAAAAAGAAAAAGTTACAATATTTTTGCCTTACAGGATTCAGGGCTACTGGACCTAGGCTCTTTGCTGTTGTAAAGCAGTTACTGTTTTTGAGGTTGACACTTAGATGGTATGAGAGCAAATACCTACTCTCTATCACCACTTACCATAGAACAAGTGAAAGGGTTCTTTATATCTCTTCCAAAGGGATTTTCCTTTCATAACTCATCATACAACTGCTGCAAACTTTGGCACAACCTTTTAGTTAATTTTAGTTAATATTGCTGCATGAGAACATGAATATATCTAGAGTAGTGGAAGAAGTTACATGAATTTTGTAGACATGAACAAAAGCTGGAATAAGAATTCAGAAGTTCTTTTAAGAACTTTTTTTCCCCTAGTTCTAGCAGAGGCTGGGTGCAGAACATACTCCTGTGCTACTGCTGTATTAAAGGTAGAAGGCAATATTGATTCCAAGCCCACACAACTTGTCTCTGAATGACAGTTCACTGTGAGGCAAAGACTGAAGAGGGGGTGTTGACTATGATAAACATTTTGACTTTTTATAGAGAGCAAACCCAGGAGTGCACTTTAGATAAATCTACAGTACATAGACTATCTAACAGAGGAGCAACAAATTAAAGAGCATTGTAAGTTTTCAAGCTTTATTTATAAAAAACAAATAAAAACGTATGACAGACACCGAAGAAATAGATACACAACAGCCTTGAACAACATCCCCAAAACTACCTAGTCTAGAAAAGTCATTACTATACAAGGCTTTCTGCATTTGATTTTTCTGAAGAATAGCTGCTTTCAAGGGCTAGGAAAGACAAATAACTGCATAGAATTTTTCTGCTGATTAACTTTGATTGTTTATGGTATGCAGGACAGATGCTTTTACCATGAAAAACTGGTGTGTAGCAGCAAGGTTTTTAAATGCTAAGGGTCTTCGAGTGCCACCGGAACACATTTAGTCTTAAGCTTCTAAGCTAAAGACACTTAAGAAGGTTCTAGCAGCTGCTCCTAAGGTAGTGTCGCTAACACACCATTGACTTGGTGCATCCTATTCAGTGTAAGAATTGGTTTCTGGTGATGGATAAGTCCTTTATGTACCTCTTGGAAAGGCTGGCAGCTTAGGTAAGTGTGACCTCACAGTATCTGTAATCATAGACAAGTGCTTTGTCCTCTTTCTCTATTGTGCTCCTGCCAATCCGCAGTATCAGGAGGCTGCTATTCATTTCTTAGTTTGTTCACAATGCAGCTACACAGGACAGGGCGGAGATGACAAAAAGTACATCTTAAGGAAATGAATCCTTTTTGTAAGCTACCATGCTATTAACTTTGTGGATTGTGGTAGTGAAGGAGCGAAGACGAACCTCTTCTGAATTGGCTATGAACTGTGGTCCTGACTCTTCCCACTTCTCTGGCACTGCCAAGTCTTTATCTGTGTAAATCAGCAAGTCAAAGGCACCTATAAGCAGAGGGGGACAACAGTAAAAGTAGACGTAATGAGCTTGGTGGAAGATCAAGTGCTTCTAAACATGAGATTTCTAAAGTTTGAGAAACTGGCTGGAGTTGTGCTAGGTATGTGAAGGGGAAAGGGGAAATTCACATTCACAAGGGGAAAGTCCTCACTATGTTCGTATTAGTAGAATTTTCTATTTGAAGGTTTAATGGGACTGACTTGCCTCCCTTTCTTTTTTAAACACATACATTAAAGCAGATGAGTTCTGTATAGTACTTGCCTCAGATAGAGGCTGTGCTCACAGCACAGTCATACGAATATGAGTGCTCAGAGCCGTAGTCATACAAAATAATTATGCAGAGTACCAAGTACACTTGCTAGTTTCATTAAACTAATGAACTCTGTCATTTTGACTAAAGTTTAAATTATTTCAGGGTAGAAAGTACCAATAGTCCCTTCAATGAAGTTTCAAAGATCTTTAATGAGACCATATATTTACTGTAGTGTATTTAGTGTTTAATGTAGAAAAAGCAGTATGGGATAATACTTTAAGATGATCTGGTACATCTTTCCAGTATTGTACAGTGGCAACAGATGTGGTCTCCGTTTAACAAATTTAATCTCATGTGAGAAATGCTACAGTGACACTTTACGTTGTAATAAGAAAACTAAGCTTACAAGGTGAACCAAAAGTCTTTTCTAAATTCCCTCCCTCCTCCTTTACAAAGAGGATTTGATTTCTTTAGGGAAGTTAAAATGAATACTCACAGGCAGTTTCCAACAAAGGCAGAAAAGTTACTGTGGCAGTTATTTGTCTGATAACAGATCGGATTTCATCCTGAATAGCTTTCTGAGATTTTTCTCGAGGTGCACTGGAAAGAAAGAATTTTCTCTCAGTTAAGCTGCAATTGTTCTGCTTGCTGTAAAATTTTGTTTAGCTGGGACATTCATTTAATTCTTAGGTAAACAGGCATAGATCAATTGATTTTCAATTTCACTTTTTTTGTGAAGCTTCACAGTATTTGTAAGGCATCAGATGCCAAATCTTCAATGTGGAGGGAATGACAAAGTGTTTTAGCAAAAGAATAGGAAACCAGAACTAGTTCTTTAAGGCACCTACCTGGTAGAAATTTGATTTTTCATCAACATAAAATATGGAGTCTGATACTTGTTTTACTGCACACAAGGATTACATGTGCTTCATTACTACAGCTGGTTTACAGAAGGAGCAGCAGTAGGCTAGGTAACAAGTTTAAAGAGACATCTTTTGTGCTCATAGGGGAAAAAAGAGGCATAGAACAGTGCCGAGGCTTGCAACAGCTGTTGGGAGTAGGAGAGCAGGTTGTGTTTCCAGGTCAGGCGCAGAGGAACACTGGTGCTCACCTCTCATCCTTCGCAGCTTTATCGCACTCTATGTCAAACTGCCACCTCTCGAGGACCTCGTTGTTTTCAATACTGGAGATCACCACCACCAGGCGCTGCACAATGCACTTGTACAACCACTCTGCAAGAAGCCACAGCAGTTACTGGCAGCACGAGAAAGACAACAGGCAGAAATACAGCAAGGAGGAGGCAGCCTCCTGCCCCGGCGCCCCTGCCCTGCTCTGCACCTTTCATCTGCTCCACCACGTTGTTGAGGTAGTTCTTGAGCTCGGGGTCGGTGGTGACGAGGAGGGTGAGCCCGTACTTCTGCACGCGGGTGAAGGTCTCGGGCGGGTAGATGCCCCGCTGGTAGAGGATGCTGTTGATCCCGTAGGCTGCAACACACCGAGGGGAGGGAGGGTGAGGCGGCCGGAGGGGGCCGGAGCACGCGCCGGCCCGGCCCAGCCCCGCCTCTCCGCGGCCGCCATGGCGGCCCAACGGCCGGCAGAGAACGGCCCCTTTCTCCCGCCCGGCCGCGCGAGGCGCCGCGCCGCGCCGCCCCTTACAGAAGAACTCAGCGACGATCTCGGCGCTGCCGCGCAGCGTGATGCCCTGCTGCTCCCGGCCGAGCTGCTTGGCCATGGCGGCAAGCAGCGCAACGAGCCCAACGGCCGCCGCCACCACCGACTGCCGCGCCGCCCGGTTTGAAATGGAGCCCCGCCCCTTCCCCTGTCGTCAGGGCGCTGCGGCGCACGCGCCCTGCCCCGCCCCCGCCGTGCACGTGCGCGACCGTTGGGGCGGCCGTTGGCTCTATAGCGCGTGCGCGCCGCGAGCGGCTCATAGCGCGTGCGCTGTGGCGGAGCGGGTAGGTGCGGCGCAGAGTGGGAGCACTGCTGCGTTTTCAGTTGAACAAACGCAGTTAGGAGGTGCAGCTTCCGCAGGCACCTGGGTTTGGAGGAAAAAAAAACAAAAAACACAAAATTAAATAGTTAAATGCGTCACTGGTTTTGGTTGGCTGTGAATGAGAGTCACCTGTGTCAGAGCTGAGGGAGTGCAGGCTAGAGTGCAGGCACCTGGGTTTGGAGGAAAAAAAAAACAAAATTAAATAGTTAAATGCGTCACTGGCTTTGGTTGGCTGTGAACGAGTGTCACCTGTGTCAGAGCTGAGGGAGTGCAGGCTGGAGGCAGGGGGCAGGTCATTTTCTGGGAATATTCTTGGACGCTCAGAGGCTGGCTATGT
>JAVCKT010004385.1:0-14857 GCA_032273925.1 Rhynchotus rufescens
TCTGCTGAGTCACTCTGCGCACAGACAAGCTGTTTTCAGCAAACCCCAAATTTTCCATACCCTTGCCAGGACCAAGGTAAGTCACTGCCCACATTCCCACGCTGCTGGCAGTATGCAGGCTAGCCCAGAGCATGGCTTGTTCCTCTGAAAATGTCCTGAGCTGCATCAGTGGCCCTTGTCATCCATTTCATGGATACAATGGAACCTTTCCCAGACATGAACAGCAATCTCTCTCTGTAAATTGCTGAGGGAAGAAAAAGAGAGACAGAGCCAGTGGATAAGGTTTGACCCTTTCCATAATGAGGAACTTGACCCAAGGGCCTCTTTTGAGGTGCTTATGGTTTTGAAGCTCCAGCCTTGGCAGATTCTGTGAACTGGATCTAATGACTGCACCACATCCAAAGCACAGGGAGCACCAAGTGTTCACAACACCAAGGCGCACAGGACCAAGTACATGCTCTAGAGCAGGTGGGATGCTGCAGGTTTAAAACTGCTGGAAAGTCAGCCACTGAAGTGCAGATAGTACAAATGTGCATTTTCTCATGTTGTTTCCTGGGGCTTTGCTAACATTTGAAAACAGCTTATGGAATTAGTGGTCTCAGAACACCAGAGCACTGAACCTTTAACTGCTTTCAATCTGTCCTGGGCCAGGAAGCAAGTAGAAGTTAACATCAACTGATAGTGATGAATGGCCATTGTGAAGTGGGGAGTTCTCTGCCCGTTTTAATTTCCGCTCATCTCACAAACTCTGCAACAGGCTCAGGACATGTAAGATCAAATTGCATCAGTTAATTCAACACGGCCCTATGGCGGAAGGGGTGGGAAGGTAAAGCATGAAACTGGCTAGAAATCAATGTGAGAAAAGGGTGTGGGACATAGCACACACAGCTGCCTGAGGCAGGCTCCCAGCTGCAGCAGAGTGAGTGACTTCGTGTAGATACCACTCAAAGTCTGATGCAAGCAAGTAAACTAGTAACCAGGAAAGTCTCTTTCATTCTGCTGCAGAGCCGTTATCCCTCCTTCTCCTCCCCTGCTCCTGATGAGAGGACAGGACTAGCCTCAAAGTACTTGGCAGAGATGAGGAGCAGTCACAAAACACCTTCTTTTAGAAACCCAGCATGGAAACCAAGTTCATATGAAGTTCCAATTTCCACACCAAGAGGTGTGGTGACCACAGATTTATTATTACATAGAGCATCAGAAATAGTGTGGTCCTTACTCCACTGTGAGACAATCTGGGCTAGTTTAAACACTTTTTTTTTTTTTTTTTTTTTTTTTTTTTTTTTTTTTTTTAAGTGAAAGAAGAAAACATTTTGGAACCCACTTGATCTCTTAGCTAGTAGACTGACTTCCTGGCTTGACCTCCCACCTACTTTGTCACTGTGGACTTATGTCACTATTCCCGTGTTGGAAATACTGACAAAGTCTGCTTCCATGGTACATGAAAGGCTCTTCAGCCTTTAGTCAATTTTATTGGAGGAACTCAGGCTTCAGAGAACATCTTGCCTAATGGTCCAGTGATTGAGGAGGTTGAAGGTTTTGTGGTGGGTGAGTGCACTGGTATAATATATCACACTTTCTGGTGCAGTCTTTTTCCTAGCCTTCTGTCAAAACTCATCCTGTCCCCTTTCTCAGATAGAACCACCATGCCTTCCTGTCAGGGCACATATCAAGAAGATGTCTTGAGAGCAGGCCAGACCCCAGCTTAACTGATCACATATACTCAAATACCTTCAGATAGCCACACTTATGAAGCTTGGAGGGATAAAGAACTAGGCCTCTCAATCTAAGAACAGTCACGCTAGTTTTGACAACTACATTGAGCTAACAGTGAAAATAGGCAGCACAACCACTTCTCACTACTGGAGTTGAATTAATCCAAAATTTTTATGCTCATGAGTACTGCGGCTTGGATATGTATCCAGTTAGGACTGGAGGAATGCAATAGGTGGTGGTAAACTTTGAAAGCAGCACGTTTTACTAAACAGCCATAGTAGGAATTTGCTTTCTGCCTGCATTTAGGTGATCTGGCCAACCTTGTAGCAGTGAGCTGGGTGCATGACAGGACTGTCTGTTTTGGCAATAGCTCCATCTCAGAGAAACTGCCCTTTGCTTTAAAGCTTATGTGAAACACATCCCAAGGAGGAGGGAAATTATAAGCACTTTAGAGTCTCTTGAAGTACTGTGAAATGCTGTGATCTCTGTCCTTTCATTTCAATACAGTGGCAGTCTCATAACAACCAACAGCTATAACTTAAAGGGCTTTTTAAAAAGATACCAATCTTAGTTTTATTCACAGAAGTCTGTTCCCTCAGCCTCCAAATCCCCATCTATGAAACAGAGGTAATTTTATAATGTCTGTATTATTAATATACAGAAAGATTTTTTTCCCAGAGTATCTTCTGGTGATTGGACAAACTTCAAGGGAGACAACTGTACCTCCAGTATGTAATTTAGGAAATGATTTCTGTCCTTGGAAGTTTGTAAGTCAGATGGGTGACTTTTCTGGAGTGCATTACATCATAGTCATTACTGTGATCCCTGAGACAGGGACTGCACTTTTTTAAGGATGCTTTCCTTATATACAGGCAGTTACTGTGAGGAAATGAGACTCTTGTCCCCAAGGATATCGTAATAGCTGCATGACAAAGATCACTAGCAAGCACTGAAATCTGACTAATGCTTGACTGGTCCTAATAGGTAATGATTTTCCATACACTGCTCTTTAACTGAACAAAAATTATTAATCTAACCAATTGTTTGCTACCATCATTTTTTGGATGTTTGTTTCCTGAGCTGGTTTTAGAGTACGTGCTCCTCCTCTCCTAACTCTAGAGCCTGGTTCTTGGCTGGACTAGATCCTTTGATCCAGCACAGCTACAATGACGTCTATGAAGTCTCTTATATCAGGATTGGCCTAACGATCCTGCTATGTGCTGCTGACGCTGTGGCAAATGGGAGCAGATACCGAATGACAGGAGAGGAAAGCGCGTTTGAGTCTAGCCGGAGCTGCCAGGGCACAGCCCATCCCGACGCTCAACCGCCCCCGCGCTGAACGGGCGTGGCGGGCGCGGCGAGAGCGCCCCCTGCTGGCGGCAGCCTGGGGAGCTCCGCGCCCCGGGGCGCGGCCGCGGTCAACGCGGCGCTGCCGGGGACCCTCGGCGGCGCTGCGGGCACCTCCCCGCCTCGGACGGCACAAGGCGATTGTCTCGGCAGATCTCAGCTGCGTTCATAACGTGAGAGTCAGGATCTGTGGTTATTTTACAGATTATATCTGTGATGGTGTGACAGATCTTTTCTTCGACTGGGGGAAAGTCAGATAACCAGCATGACAAACCTCTGCTAACTGCTGCGATATACATGAACTTCCAAGGCTGTACGGCTGCAGCTAATGGTCAGTACAGTCTGTAGGTAACATCTGTATAGCTTCCCAAGGCTATACCTCTGATTAGCTAAAATTCCTATGCGTCAGCATGACTTTGTCCTGCTGGTCCTCTCTGTGCTGGCCACAGCAAAACTGAGAGCAGGACAACTTCCTTCATTGCTTCACGCCTGAAATGTTTTATAGCATTTTTCTTTTTGTCCTCAAAAGTAAACTACTATTTGAAATTAGTTATTGCAATTGCATTGGAATCTGGGGATTGTACTTCAGTAATGGAATTTTAAAATGCTAACTGAATTTAAAAAAAAAAAAAGACAAAAATATTGCAATTAAAATACACTTTAAATGAAATTTAAATACATATGCCTTATTGTACACAATCATTTTAATTACTAGACAAAAATCTTAGCTCATCACCCCTGCTATATTAATAATAGGATGTAATTATGTTTTATCTCAACAATTCCAAAGTGAAACATATGCAACAGGGCTATCCAGTTAAAAGTTAAGTATTTCTACTTTATAGCTACATCTTAAGGAAATTAATGCATGAAAATTATGCTAAGTACTTCAGGTCATGTTCTTCCTTTTAGAAGAACAGAAAAACTACAGATATTTCGACTAATAGTTCAGCAATTTTCTTACATAAAAGTCTTTAAATGTTTTTCAACTGGAAGCGGCCAATGAAACTTTCATCTCACTGAGGTCAAGGAAACACAGACATTGACTTAAGCAGTCCAAAAGGATCTGGGGTTGGAGGGCTCCCTTGTTGCTATCTGAATGGCACAGCTCTACGGAGCCTGCAGAGCAGGCTACCAAACAGCACTGGCTCTCGGGACCACAGATTACCAGTTAAGCCTGCTCCCTTCTTCACAGTATTGGGCAAGCACAGGCAAATTAGATGCACTGGTTTCATTAATAAAATGTAAAATGAGAAAACAGAACATTGTTTAAAATTTCCTGATTTCTCTTCAGTTTCAATTTAGGACCCTACACAAACTTTTGTTTTTCTTAGCATTATCTCAGGTAAAATGAGATAATGGCCAGTAAAGTGACCAAGAACAGAGCCGGCAACAGGGGTTGTGCACCAGCAGAGGGACCCACTCCAACCCCAGAGCGTGATACTGTCCTACATGGCACCTCTTCAGGCCTTAATGCAGCATAACACACCCTCTCTGTGAAAAAAGGTGGGGGTGGTGGGAGTAAAAGAGAGAGACACCGTAGCAAAAGAGAGTGCATGGGATGACATATAGTATGGGGAAGACGCATGGAATTCAACAGGCCTTATCAGCGGTCAACAAGTAAATGCATCACAGACTACAAGCTCTCTCTCACCACCGAGGGGAATAAACCATTCTGAAGGTTTAAGTCTCGAGGTCAAAGGGGAACAGAAGCTCTAAAATCAGTGGAGTTGGTAGTTCTCTCAACTTTTCAGCTTTTGTTTGAAGACAGCAACAGCATAGTAGCTTTTAAATTTCACCAGGAAAATGGGGATTGGTATGATAACAGTTAGCATGCCAAATACTGCAGCTAAGCCTGCTGTCACTTGGCCAACAGTGGTAGGACGAATGCTGTCTCCATAGCCCACTGTGGTGAGTGTGATCAGAGCCCACCAGAAGCAGACAAAAATGTCAGTGATATGCAGCTCCCCTGTGTAGGAAGGACTGCTACAAAGCAACTCCCCACAGAAAAATAGCACACCAAAGAAAAGGGTTTAAAAGGCTAAAATCATCAACAGGATGCAGATCTCACGGAGGATAGACTTGAGGGTGTAGAACAGAATTCTGAGAGTAAGTGGGGTTTCTATCAGCATGGATAACTTCAACAGCTTGAGGAGATAGACAACATGAATAAAGCCAAGCCAAAGCCCTACACTGGGCATTTTTTGAATCTACCCATCCACAAAGAGTTCAATATAAACTGGGAAGAGTGAGAAAAAGTCTACCATGTTCAAGGGATTCTGGAAGAATTTCTTTTTGTCTGGGCAGACACAAAGTCGCACAGAAAACTCAAAAGAAAATCAAAGGACACAGAAAAGCTCCAGATGAAGCAAGGAGGCAGGCTGGTGGTAAGGGGGTTCATGGTAGTTGTGAGCAACTTCAGAATGGCCATTAAAGGCAAAGTTAGCAGTGAAGAACTCAAATTGTGCCTTGGTCTCCTCACAGAATATGATGACAATTCCAACGATGAACAACAGAGAAACAACAGCCAGGCACTGCAGAGGGAATAAAGAGTACAGACAGTATTAGTCCAACAAATAAGTATCACATTACCTTATTGCTCTACCTCAAACCCAGACACAGGATGATCTCAAACCAACATTTCTCAAATGCCCTGTTAAGGGTTGCTTTGCACAGATGTATATTTTTCTCCTTCCTGGCTTGAAAAAGACATATAGAAGATTAAGCTCAAGAGAAAAAACAACAACAACAACAACAACAACAAAACAAGAAAACAAACCACCAAACTCCTATAACTCAGCTTGTGGCGAACATGTCTGACAGGTGCAGTAGCATGGACAGACTCACACTGAGAGCCTTTCCAGCACTAAGTGCTGGCTTCAAAAATGCTGTAATGGCAGAAAATATCCTCTCAACCTCTAATTTGCATTTGTTGTTTTGTATGCCTGACCTTTCAAAAAGGAGATGAACATGCATTTTATGCAGTGACAAGGGAATAAAATGTGTCTGTTACTGAGAAGACAGATTCTGAAATCTAAATGCAATATGAACACAATCTCCAGGTTTTTCTTAAAGACATATTATTTTTGGTTATTCATGTTGGGAAGATATGGAGGGAAATGACAGATTATCCCCGTGGTCTAGCAAACGGTCCATGAATCAAACAGATGTCCCTTATTGGCTGTTTGTGGGAAGAAGGGGGGACAGGTGTCCTGTGAAAAGAGCTGGGACTTACCAACTAACTTCACCTGCTACTGTGACAAGGAAGAAGAGGGGCAGCTGAACATAAACCTCCTCATATTTTCATGTATATATGTAGCCCACAGTGCATTTACCAGGGAGATGACAGCTATGAGATGCAGCCCCATAGCTCTGAGCAAAATAATATCTGCATCTAAATCTCATGATGAGTTCATCTTTAAAACCTAGAAGGCACTTTGAGGAATAAGTAATTAATTTCTACTGTCAAACCATCAGTGAAAGAGAGCAGGGGTTCTGAGATACTTATTTTTTCAATCTAGATTCCAAAAAGGCACAAAGCTATAAACTCATTAGCATCTTTCATGGACACATTCCAGTAATCCCAAAGGACACAGACTGCGTCCACCTCCAGGGATATTACCTTAGCAGTGAAAGAGGAAAAGGGTTTTTGAAAGACAGACCAAATCTTTGGCTGCCACCTGGTTCTCCAGTTGAAATTCATTCTTTCTGTTTTGACTATGAAGCACCAGTCATTGGCCTGATCATTTTCATCCCAAATGTGTAATTCCTCTGGCTGCACCTTCTTGTTATTCAGCTTTAGCCAGCAGCAGGATGCTAGGTGTGTCTCATTTATTTCCCAGAATGCCAGCTCTTCTTCTAAAACTGACCTACAGATATCGATGGGGCAGTGGAGATGCTTGGTCCTATAGTAATTCAACACATAGCTGAAGATCTCACCACTCCTATCAAAAAAGAATTCTTTGGTGGTGGGATTATAGTCATAGATGCTTGGGGCATGGGGCTCTGTGAGGCTGCACAGCTTGGTCCCTGGGAAGGCACGGAGAGTGTTGCTGTATGTTTCGTATCTGACTCCCCCAACATTCAGGATGATTTTTTTCCTTGAAGTCTTCCTTCTGTGAGCAGGGAGACACAAGTCCTCATAGGCTTTTGTTTATCTTCAGTGAAAAAGAGAAAAACACAGATTAAAAGAAGAAAAGCAAGTTCTGGAGCAGGAAGGTTTTCAAAGGTCATTTCATCACCTTTAAAGCACACTGCATACCTGAAGCTAACCTGAAAGTTAGGAGAAATATCCCTTTGCCCTTCCCCATGATGTTCAGTGCCTGTTCTTCTTCGTCTGTGCTCCTGGCCATATTGTCCGAGCAGGACACTATCTTTTCAGGAGTTGCACCAAACAAAATGACAAATATACGGTGTGCTTTGCGCTCTCTCAGTCTATGTCCATGGGGACAGAATATGGGGTACAGTTTGTTTCATTAGGTTTGTTCATATATTGTAAACAGACATTGCAATAACCTCACTTGAGGCCAAAGAAAGGTGCTGGTTTTCATTCACAGGATATTCACTCCACTGTTTCCACCCTTCTGTAAATGTCCTTCAATTTCTCTTTCCACCGGCAATTTCTTGGAGAGAACTTCATGCACCAAGTGAATAAGAGGCATCAGCAGTTTATTCTCCAAACAGCTTTTTAGACATTATCTCCTGTACTGAGCCTGGCATAACAGTGGTCTCAAGAAATCCTGCTGCCTGGTGGTAGGACATCTGGATTATCCATGGGTATTCCGCCCCTGCCCCTGCCGCCATGAGTAGAGAGGACTTTCCTGTATAGAGTCCTGTTGAGCTTCAGAGTCCCATGTGCAGGAAGCTGCTTCTTACCTGGAGTCTATCTACAAAATTCCCAGACTATAGGAAAACAGAATGACATGTGCCTCCTCCTTCAGGGCAGGCAGACACCTCAGAATAGTATCAAAACCTGCTGCCAAGGTCCTAGGCACTGAAAAACATGTTCAGCTGCTTTTACTTCTGTAATATGCCACTTGATTTGCTCTCCAAAATCCAACATGCCTAGAAGAAACATGCCATGCTGTATAATAGTTTTTTTCCAGGAAGGGGATGAGACCGAGTATCTCTGTAGCCCCAGGAACATGGAGAACAGTTGCAGAGTATGGCAAGAAATGGTTGGCAAAGGTATTGCCACTCTCTCTCACGTACACATATCCATTTCTGAGCATTTATATACTTCCAATCTCCTTCCTTCCTACATGTTTCTATCCAATCCTCTCTTAGCCCCTGCATTTCCAGTGCTAACTTTTCTTATTGCAGAGCTTTTTGCAAACGTCTTTCCTTCCTGCTTGGAAGCCCTTACCCTCTGCTAAGCACGCTGAGACAACGTATACAGAATCTCCAGTTTTCACTCTTTACTCCTGTGCAGCACAGGAGTCACGGGTTACTTTTGTGACACAATACTTTCCACCCAAAATCTGCAAGGAAACAGATCTTGCCCCAGAGGAGATTCTCAGAAGCGAAGAACTACATACAGTAGCTCATTCAGCTTCATCAGAAAAGTTTAGAAACTGCAGCTTAGTCATGCACAAGAGAATTACTGCCAATCTGCTCTCCTGACTATTCCAATACATGCGATGCCTCATCTCTCTTTCCCCGAAGTCAGGGAAAATCAGCTAATATTCCACTAACTTCAGTGAGAGCAAGATTTGGATTAAAGACAAGGATGTAGGTAATGCTGAGCACCTGCTGCACAGGACTACAAACAGATGAATTCTAAGCAGGTTAAATTAATTCAGTACTCAGCAAACCTGCAGATACATTATTGGCCTCTGTTTCCCAGCTGTTAAAATGTATTTTTTGAGATTCCCAGATAAACTTGCTTTCATTTGCTTAGAATGCCAGATGTTTGTCTTATATGTACAATTTCTCATATGAAAAAATGATTCAAAAAGTGGTATTTCATATTCTTACCTTGATGTAATCACAGCAACTCTGCAACCAAAAGAAAGAAGGAGAAACTGGGAAGAACAGAGACAAATTCAGCAAAAACAGGATGTTCAGTGGCCAGTTGCCAAATCTTAAGTCTTTTAGATGCCAGAAAACAAAACCAGCCAATCATGCACAAAAGATGCAGAGGCCCCTTTCCCCTTCTTGGTTTTCTCCAATCAGCAGCCACTCTCCCAGCTCCAGGGAACAACACTCCAACAAGGCAACTGCCAGGCCAGATGTGCTCCTGACTGCACTGCCACCTGCTGCTCTTCTAACAACCTCAACAGGCCATAGTGTTTGGAAAACTGGCAGAGCTGAAACATAGAATCATAGAATCATAGAATGTTTAAGGTTGGAAGGGACCTCAGAGGTCATCTAGTCCAACCCCTTGCACACACAGGGTCACCCAGAGCACATTGCACAGGGCTGCATCCAAGTGGGTTTTAAAGATCTCCAAACATCCTGGGATATTTAAACTTTTAAGCCAGGGAAAAGCAGGAAGAGTATGGTTCTTTCTTGCCTCTGCTTTATTCACCTTTAAGTAAAAAAAAAATGCACCAAAAAACACCCAAAACCCAAAAAAAAAAAAAAAAAAAAAAAAAAAAAAAACACCAAACTGACCTCCCACCTTCTTGTTATTCTCTCTTTTCTATTGCTTTAAAGGACTTTCTATTCATTTCTGGAGGCCTCGCGGCTAATCTTTTGCACTCACAGACAAGCATGATTTTTCTCAGTGATTTTTCCAGGAAGGATAGGATATACTTTGTTATCCAAGCAAAAAATGTTATCACAATTAACTTTGTATGATATTTCTTTTGAAGCTGACTTTCCAAGGCTGTTTATAGGTATATTCCCCATCCTATTTGAATTCTCTCCCTCAAAAGAAAAAAAATACTTTAAAAAAAAAGAAACAAAAATCCATATTTACAAACAGAACAAGAATATTCAGGAAAGCTGTGAGGTTTCCTTTTCAGTTTTACAGCTGCAAAGCAGGCTCACATCTCTTTAAAGGGAGCATTATGAGAAATCCAACTGGCTGGATTATTCATTTCAATCCACTACCTGTATCAGTTTTGATACATTAAAATCTCTTCTTCTGGAAAGAGAACAGAACATTTTCCAACTGCACCTTTTTTAGCTAGATAGCAGTTTGCTTCTTAACTCTCCACTGGCATTTCACCTGCAGCTACAGGCAATCTCACCTACAGTAAGCATGCACATTCCCAGTGCAGTACAGGGACACCACTGACAGTCTTGGTCTCTTCTCTCAGTCAACACTACTGCAAGGTTGCAGAAACAGGTACGGTAAATTTTGCCAATCGTCTCACACTTTCAGCTGTCTTTGGCCACCCACCTGCAACTTGTTATAAAGCAATCTTAGTCCGACATCACAAGAAGAGCAAACAACACAAGCAAAATTTCCCTTTGACTCAGACTGTGAAAGCATGTAAAATCTACGCTGTTTTAGTCCTTGCTTTCTTTCATTTCTTTTTATAACAGATATCAAACTCTTCATATCTTTCTCCAAAAAGAATGGGATATTTCCCTTTTAACTTAATTTCTGCTGCATCTCTAAAGATCTGGAAGACGGACCATTGATTTCATTGTTCCATGGCATTCCAGTATAGACATCATTTGTTCCATGGCATTCCAGTATGTGCATTTTATAAGCTTTGTGTTGCTCTTGATTTCTGAAACCCAGAAAGAATCTGGAAAGCAAAACAACACATGGTGTTACTCTGCTCTGAATAAGACCCTTTGATTCCAGTAAACAGCTTCTGCTTTCAGATAATTTTTAAGCAAATGAAAAGTGCAAATCTGTTTCCAGAGAACAGTGCTCTATTCTAACTTTTATCCTTGACTGGTATCTTCTGAGAACTTACTTGCACTGCATGAGACACTGCAAGAGCTTAACACTAATAAATCTGTCCCCTCATCCTCGTACCTCTTGAATAATGAAACTCTCCTTTTTTCAGTCTGACCTACATTTATTAAGACCAAGGAACAAGGGTTGTAGAATCATTACAGTTGGAAAAGATCTTTGAGATGATCAAGTCCAACGAAAAGTCATAAAGCACAGTCCAATTGTACACTCATAGCTGTAATGAACTTGGTGGCACATTTCAAAGATGGTATTTTAACAGAACTCATTCATCTTTTATGAAGACACTGAACATTTTCAACTGTTGATGACTAAACCCATAAATCTGAGAAAACTTATTTTCCATTCCCACAATTTTCATAGTATTTTGTTCCCATCTTTGGATTTTAATAAAATAAATATTTTATAGAAAGCAGAAGTTCTAGATTTTTCTCCCACACACTGATTAGTCAAACGCACATGGTCTGAACTATGTATTCAAACATACTGGGGTTAGTCTAAATCTGAGGAGGCTTCATTAAGTGCATTTGTGCTAGAAGAAAAGAGGAAAACTAACTTTCCACTAGAAAAAAATACAAGAATATTCACAATAATCTGTTGAGGATAATTAACAGTTTAGCAAATGAAAACTTGCCTTTGGATTTTCGGAAAAAAAAAAAAAACAAGCTTAGTTTTCTAGAGGTTAGTCTTAGAGAAAGACAAAATCAGTTTACTGGAGGGTCTGCAGTTGCTCATAGCAAACCTCAACATTGGAGACAATGAGGGTCTGAAAGTTACCACTATCTGGTAGAGAGTTCATAAAACTACTCGTATTAGCATTTCATAATGTATCTCATGGAACTATCCCAGTTAGGCTGCACTTCCCTGCAGAAGTTGGGGAAAAAAAAAAATGTGAACAGATTAAAAATTCTTTTGCTATTGTTTTTTTTGTTTGTGGATAATGTAACCTAAATATGCAACAAAGCTGTCTATCATATTCTACATCTGCAGCTATTTTCTAGTCAAAACTATTAAACACATTTAGAAAGCAGAAATAAAGCAGTAAATAATCAAGCATTATTAAATAACAGTGTTCCAAATAAAGTGATACAGTGCAGAGTTTCATACTGGTGCAGCTATAAAACCAGAACTTTGACTAAAGAACAGAGCTGAGAGGTTGAGAGAATTACAGTTCTCCCCTTATTTGGAAAAATCTGTGCATTTGTAGTCCATCTGTACAGTGGTGATTTTGACCTCTGGATGTGCTGGACGAGATGAAACTTAAGAAGACAAAGCAAGTGGTAGATTAAAACAAATAACTCAGAAAAAGCTAAAGATACTCACCAAGATGCATTGTTGCAGCATCTCTCATCGCTGTACCCGTACTTTGAATTACAGGGAGTCAGAGAACACAAATACAGCAACTTCAGCATCTATTAGTAGTGCAGAATCATAATTATCCACAAGACGGAAGAATAGAGGGACAATATCGTTGTTCACTTCTACCTGCCTGGTCTTTTTTTTTTCCCTAGATTCTTTATCCCACACCAGTTATCCAAACAGAAAAATAACTCCGCAAATATCCTCCTTTCTTGGGAATGACAAAACTTGTTGAATGCCACGTTAGATCACCGGACACAACAAATCTGCAAGAAAAGGCAAGGACTGGGGTCCCCTGCAACTCTCAGTAACATAGTCCACTTATCTTTCCCAACTGAAACACCAGACTCTGTAGTGCTCTTACTACTTTTTTTGTCTATTGATCATTTTCATTCACAAGGATGACATGTTTCTTTAAAAAGACTGTGCACTAAAAACAAACTAGATCAATCACTGCAGACCAAAGCAGAATAGAGCTGTACTGCAATGAGAATTTTACTCTATTCACAAATGCCTCTGTGTCAAAGGAAAAATATCTGAAGAACTGCTTACCTATTGAGAGGGCAAGCGTTTAAAGTCCTTTTCTTAAAGGCCTACTTTTACATGTCACTGAAGCCTGAAGAAGGCAAAGTACTGCTTTTAGGAAAGTACCATCTGAAATAAAATATTAACAAGCAGAAACACTCCTTACGATAGTAATATGGAAACTATCTGCAAATAGGATTGGATTTCAGTTGATATTCTGTTGTGGGCCACTTATGATTCCTAAATTCATTCTTATCCTCTGTAATGGCAATTTGAAACAAGCTTTTTCCTGTTTTCTTTCATTATCATACTCATTCTTTTAAAAATTATTTGAGTGACATCTAATATGAATCAAACACCAAGTTGCCTGTAAGGCTAAGAAACTATACCTCACTCTTAATGCTCTACATTTTCCACTGAGCCTCTCCTAAGTAATAACGCCATGTATTGATGTTTGTTTTTCCAGTTGTTGCCTACAGCTCACATACCTTCCTTTGCACAAAGGACGCTACTTTAGACAAGGAAGATGTAACAACTACACTCCTGCACAGCTGCAACATGCTGAGAGTTCTTAGGGTTTTGGTCAAAGAGAAACAAACTCCACTTCATTAGGAAATGCAAAATTCATGAAGTCCAGTCATTCTGCATCCATTATAATCTGAAGAAATTGGAGTAGTCTCCATGAGAAAAAAAACTCTTACACAGCAATGAGGAGATAAGCTCAGATGAAATGAGGTCCAAGTTAACAGCTGAAGAGCACCAGGGTCCTCAAGAGTACTGCATAGAAAAGAGGAAAGGACTTCTTAATCTGAAGAACGTACCCTCCAGTGGGACAGCGCCCAACTCCTGCAGACTCCTGCCAGAGGCAACAGCAGTTTGAGCCCCTATTCTCCAGACACCTCAGGTTCCATGGATCTACAACAGCCATAGTCCCTATGCAGCCACCTGCAGCTTTGACAACGCTGGCTGCTCAGCATCTATAAAGCACGGCTTCTTTCAGCGCTCAACTCTTGAGCTTCTGCTTCTCCCAGCCCCGGGCTGCCACCAGGAGAATAACTTCAATTTCCCAATGGGGCACAGAATCCTAAAACGGAGAGGACACGTTTCAGGGTTCGGCACCCCTCTAAGACAGGCCAGATACCCCTGGCAGCAGGGCGCAGCAGGGCGCAGCAGGGCGCAGCAGGGCGCAGCAGGGCGCAGCAGGGCGCAGCAGGGCGCCGCGCGCTTCACCCCGTCCCGGGCCCGGCAGCCCTCACACGACGCGGACACTGCCCACGCCTGCGCGCTGACCTAGAACGGAAGCCTCAAGCGGCGGCCCCGCTGATTGGAGGGAAGTGGGCGGTGACCCCGCTCAGCCTCAGCGCTGATTGGCCAGAAGCCAGTGGCAGCGGGAGTGTGGTCTCGGCGCTGATTGGCGAGTGGAGGCGGTCTATCGGACCGCGGCATGGCGGTCCGCTCCAAGCTGTCATGGCGGCCGGCGGCGGAGACCGCTCGTGGACGGCTGCGGCCGCTGCGGACTGTGGTGGCGTGGAGGGGCAGGACAGAGTGGGACCAGGTGATGGTGGGGCTCTACTGCAAGGACAGCCGGCTGCAGCAAGAGGCGCTGGACCGGGTCTCGGCCTGGAAGAGTCGGTACGGGCGGTACGGGGGTCCTGCTCGCAGGCGCGCAGCGCTCGCGGCCTCCCGCGGCGGTTGGGGGCGACTGCGGCTCCGGAGCCTGGCAGGCAGGGGCCCGGGAGCGCCGTATGCTGCAGCTCCCTGGGGCGAGCGGCCTTTCTGCGCACTCTTGCTAAAGGCGCAGAGGAAAGGCGGGTTAGTTGGTGTGCTCTGGATAAAGCCTTCAGCAGGGAACCTCTGATGTCCTCTTTCTGCATTCCCTTTCCCAGACTGTCCAAAAACAAACCAAAACAACAAAAAACAGGCTGCTGAGCAGGCTGAAACCTTTGATTTTTTTTTTTCTTTTTTAGGGAGTGCATATCCTTATATCCTTCTAAGACCAGTCTACATCTTTTCGTTTATGTCTAGGTATGGCCC